>JAEQML010061513.1:0-25638 GCA_016904865.1 Pissodes strobi
AGCAGATGTCCTCCATGTTCCAGGTAGCCTGGGGGAGGTTAAAGTCTCCCATGATGCATAGTTCAGGATAGTTGAGCTGTTGTGTAATTTCTTCAATATTAGAGCTAAAACTTTCATACTTAACTAAGGGAGAATTAGGTGGCAGGTAGACACAGCCCAACATCATCCGGTTACTGCCACCACCAATCATGACATAAATCTGTTCAATATCTCCATTCGATTCAATGAGAGGAGATGGTAGTGACTGGTGGACAGCAATTAAGACCCCTCCAAATCGTTCAGCAGTGCTGGTGGAGGGTGAACGATCACATCGAAAGACATTGTATGCATCAAGACCCATCTCTGAAGTATAGAAACTATCGTTCAAGCCAGTTTTGGTAAAAAAAATTATGATCTTGTTACAGCTAAATTTAACCTAAGGGTGTATAATTTGGTCCTCAGACCCTGGACATTCTGGTAATAAACATCTAACTTTGACTGTTTACCTCCTTGTTTGATTATGGGATTGATGGAGCTTGACCCCTGGGCAAGTTTTTTTCTGACACTACTTGTGGAACACCCCTCACCAATTTAATTTGGATATTTTGCTCACCCAGGTCTCGGCGCCTCTTGAGTAATTTAGCATTTTTATATTCTACTTTTAATTAGCTTACATCTTCAATATTTTTAAATCATTGTTGTGATCTTTTGGGTAATATTACCGATTTATTGGTGAATATTTGCGTCTCTCATTAATCAAATTCATGTAATTTGAAGGAGGCTTAGCCCAAATTTAGGGAGATCGTATTTATTTTATCGTTCAGTGGTCACTCACAGTTTTTACGTATTTTCATTCAAATTGAACAGTATTATTTGGGTTAATTCTTGGAGTAAATTCTATATATATATATATATATATATATATTCCTGCAAAGGTAGTAAATTGAATTTTAAGTAGAATTTCTCCGAATTTTCTCTCATAGTATTGCTGGTTTTCACTTTTTTTTCTTTTCAGGTTCATTTAATTAAATTCTCAATTTATTTGTTACATCAAGCACAATATTAGCATTCACTCTGTCTAGTCTCAATCCTGATGGACCGACATTATTTTGCATTTATGAGAGGTTCATCTCCCATAATATGTAAATTTATCTGGTTGTATCTGTTATCTAAATTTCTATCTCGAATGCGAGGTAGTGAATATATTATATTTATCTTTAATTAAATTGAAACGCAATTGCGCTCAATTTTTGTTGATGTAACAAGGGCCTAAGTAAAAGTAATAGTAATTACTTATTTTGAGTCATAAGACTCGTTGTTAGAGGTTGTACCTCTATTTCTCTATTTAGTATCAAATTTAAAGTTACCTTTTATTTAAATTTACCGAGAGTCACTGAATTTCTTTTGAATTTTATATTTCAATCATCATTTTCTTTTGAATTTTATATTTTAAAGTAAAGAAAAGGATATATTAAGTAACAGTAATTATTTATAATTTTTGCTCCTTGCTCAACTTAACATTGTAATTTAAGTTTCTGATTATATCTGCTGTTACCATTGAATTTTCAATTTGTAGATTGCATGTTTAATATTGTCACTGATGTTCACATGATATTTCCTTGAATATTATTTAATTAGCAATATACATTGGTCTAAGACTAGTTTATTTCTTATTTCATGTTATAAACCTGCACGATTGGTTGAACAAAACATCTTGCTTGTCAAGCAGCAAGTGTTCGTCCACTTGCTGCACTGAACCACTCTGAGGGAACCAATACTTCGTGAACCAAATAAGTCCTCGATAAACCCAACAGATACTAACTTGGGAACAGGCAAAAAGGGTTCCAGTGGAGGTCCCAATACGATCGCATGGTTACAAAATAATTGGACGAAGCTAAGTATTAGCCACTCAGAAGATAAACATTGCAACATTTAATTTTTTTTATATTTCACATCAATTTTAATTTTCATTACTAAGTCAATTTATTCATCAGATAAACTCCATTTCAAATAATTTCATAAATCATATTTGTATTCTCATTTAATTATATAGTTGATATATTACTTGTTTTAAAACTTATCTCTTTAATTTATCGCAGGATAGAGGTCTGCGAGACATTGCGATTTCTGATATATCAAATATATTGTCTTTATATTTACTTATATTTAAATATTCATATTCAGTTCGCATTGTCTCTAGGAACTCTGGCGTCCACAAAAAAAATATCGCTGATAGGGGAAACAACATTCCTGAGAATAACCGTAAAAAAACGTGTCTCAAAACGAACATCATTTATTAAAAAAAATTCTTATGGTTATGAAAAGTAGTATACAGTTAGCGAACAACTAGTATTGCGCTACAAAATGGCGCCCAACTTTCATTACACAACTTCCTTATTTTAAATGAGACACCCTGTATATGGTTCATTTGTCACATAGTCCGTTCGTTACTGATTCAAAACTAACTGAGAAAAATGACAAAAACTGTGCCATAAGATCAATGTCTTAGATAGAGAACGCCCGCGCCGCGCCGGTATAAAATAACGTGTTCCTCTAATTTTGTTCAAATTTTGCAGTTGTTCTGATGCTCTGAAAGTTATATATTTTTTTTTATGAATTTTACTTCTAATTACGAATTTTATGTTTTGATGTATTTTGATTTACTTGCACCAAACAAGGTTTACACAGGTCAATAAAATTTTCATCACATTAAGAAGTCTTAAGATTAAGTATAAAACAGTTCTTAAGATTACTCAACACTCAAAAAAAAAACAGTTTAAAATACACTAAAGATTATTAAAATATTAAAACAGGTTAAAGAAAGTATGGAACAACATGAAACTAACAGACAAAGACAAAGGTATTCTAAGAAACATTGAAGGTTATTTTATTAGTCAAGATGTCTATTGAGTCATATTGTTCAAAAACCATTTCGAACACTTCTTCAAATCTAACGATTTAATTTTGTACAATTTAATATTCCACGCCACTGTCCTCGCATTCCAAATAAATTAAAACCTTGACCATACTACTAGCGTCATCTTTTGGTTACAACGTTTATCCACTGCATCAAACAGTCTAGAAAGCTAAAAGTAAAGCGCCTTGAAAGGCATCCGGCAATCACAGCGCTTTCTACAGAAAAGCCGCGATATTACTAGCGCCATCTGTTGTAACCACGTTTACTCATCTGAAGCCGGCCGCGTATCCATTCGGACATTCGGCCAATCACTGTCTCTTAACAGAGGTAATCAAGTTAGCTCCTAAAATTCCGATCTTTAAATCGCTGACGTAAAGTTTTACATAACTTCTCAGTATTTACATTATTCGCCCTTTCTATTTCCGGAGGATGTATATCATCCTGCCAAAAGGGGCGGAGACAAAGGGGTGTTAACAACCTCTTCAAGTTGCTCTAGTTCCCACGTTCTATTCTAGAATTTAGTAGTCTCTTGAACCTCGACCATGTAAGTCGCAAAAAGCGCACCCGCCATGCCGGGAAGTTTTCACGTTTTGAGACCTCATAATCTCTCTAGTTCTTTACTCAAGTGACATAGTGATATCCAAGCATAATCATCTTTATATCAAGCCTACAATAAGGTATTTATCGGCAAACTTACTGCTATTATTCTCACGAGTCTCACGACGTGCAATAGCGTCCCGATTGGTCTCATCCATGGGAGTTCTACAATCGAGCTCTGTCTCGAACCACACTCAATCGAGCCTAGTCTCGGAATCTCAAGTAAGTAAACGCACATGTTTACAATCACATTCTCACAACGCCTACAAAAAGGTATTTATCGGCATCCTGACTGCCATTATGGAGACCCACTGATCTCTCTAATTCTCAAAGGCTGTACCATGCGCAGTACAGTCCCCAATGAGTTTGCCCATGGGTTTTTCAACATTCTATATCACGAGTATACCACTGGGTTGCTATACTCTTGCCTTATTCTAATATAACGATTACTCTGCACTAGTCTGCATACCTACTCATGCCTTATTCTCATATAAGGATTAAACGGCACTAGTCTGCGAATATACTCAAGTTATCACAAGGCTACATCCCATACGCGGATTTCAGCTTACCTGTGCTACCTGCATAGCACATTTAATAATCATTCATGCGTGTACCAAGAAGCCGCATTCACAAGGCAAGCTGTCCATTGGAGCGGGTGCATAACCATGTTTCTGATCATTTGCAGGGAATTTTCCAATATTGTCCTTTATATAAAGAAGGTTTTCTATTATAAAAACATTTGGAAAAGTCATGATGTTTAACTCAATGAACATTTGTGTACAATCATCTCTATACTCCAGACCACCAACAACTCGCACTGCCCTCCGATGTAAGGCAAAAATCCTGCGCCACAGCGGGCTATGACCCAACTCCAGGATCGCATAGGACATGACAGAATGAAATAAGGCAAAATATGCAGTCCTCAACACACCCATGAGCACTGTCCCTGAGAAATTGCGTATATGCCGCTCCTCAACTTCTTTGTCAACCCTTCTATATGTGCATCCCACTCAAGACCACTCTCCATCTACCCCCAAGAACGGCGCAGTCCCACGAGACATTGGACACCTCTGTGCATCTCTTAAAGAGAAAAGGAAATGGCTAGTCTTGGATTCATTTAAGCCTAAGCTATTTTTATGAACCAGTTTTTGGCCCTCGACTGTGCCTCACCCGTACCACCCACCAAAGCATCCATTTGAAGTTCCCTGATTGGGACGGTAGTATCATCGGCAAACAAGACATGCTTCTTTACTCGGATCTGAGAAAGGTTATTAATATTAACCAGGAATAGTAAGGGGCCTATTACAGATCCTTGTGGCACCATGTTGTTCATGACTCTTGTGTCCGACGACACTCCATCCACCACTACCCTTTGAGTTCGTCCTTCCAAATAGAATGTTAATAGGTCTATACTTTTCTGACCAAATTTATAAAGATGAAGCTTTTTTGATGAGCAACTTGGCGATACACAGTCGAAGGCCTTGCTTAGGTCGCAGAAAATAATTCCAATATGTTCATTGTTTTCAAACCATCCAGATTTAAAATAGCTTGCATAGTATACTACGTCCCGCCCTATAAACCCAAACTGTTCATCACACATTAGTGAATTTGCCTCGAGAAACAGAGCAACTCTCGAAGACATCACTTTTCAAAAATGTTTGCGAATATTGGAAGTAAGGTAATCGGACGTTAGTTAGAGACATCCGTCTTATCTCCTTTCTTAAAGATGGGAATCACAATGGCTTATTTAAGACAGGAGGGGAAAATTTTCTGCTTGAATCAGAGCGGTACCATAATGAGATCCTTGTTTACGTTAATAAATTTAACAGACAAACCATAAACATCTCGTACATCTTTGTTTTTAAGCCCATTACCACTCTCCTAACTTCAATAAAGCTCACCTCCCAAAATTCGAAATGTGACCGAGGTTGAGGGTCCAGGCGGAAGTGAACATCTTCTATATAGTACTGTGCACCCCTAACTAGACCCTCTGCCACTTCTGAGAAAAACTTGTTAAGATCAGTTGGGGTAAGTGCGTTTTTGGCGTAAGTGCGATCCCTGGCTATAAAATCGTCAAATTAACAAATATATGCGGCAACACTGTGAAAACATGTTCGTTAGATATTACTTTTTACGTCATTCTCATGTGACATGGCTGCATCGATCGACATGTTAGCTGTTAGTATTCAAACGTCACTCTACCGTTTGAACTTGCGAGACCAACATTTTCTTGAAAATTTATAGTCGTAAGCCTTTCAGTTAAACTTTAAATTTTATGGTGAGGGCATAATCAAATCTGATGTAGTTAATGTGTTTTTGTTCAACTTTCTGGGTAGAATCTTTACTTTCGTAGTTATATGAGTGTACGCATTTACCCAAAAAATTTTGATGAAGGGAAAAGTGCGTACACCCATACTTCCATGCTGGAACGTGAGCTCGGATTGGAACTTGCCGTTAATTTTAAAATAAGCTTATAGATATTAGATAGAATAAAAATTTATAGGTTATGCCATTTTGCATTTTTTACCGCTATATATACACTTCAGTGATTTTCTGAATCTTACAAATCGCTAGAAACGATGTCGCAATTTGGCGCCCAACGTGGGGCCCGAATTTACAACCCTGAGATTAGGAGTTTCATGCTCTCCTTACACCACTTGACCAAAATGTGGGTCAATTTAACACAATAGTGTCATCTAATATTAAGGGAAGGAATGAAAATGCACCAAATGATAGTTCTTAGAAATATCGTACGGTTTGTGACCCTCACAAATGTCAGACAAACTAACCTAGACTTCGAACCAAAAAGACATTTGATTTAATCAGTTTTGGTTTGTTTTCGGCAGAAAATAAACAAGACGAATTATTGTTGCTGTTGAGGATACTTATTTTCACCGACAATATGCTTTTTATGGCGTATCCACTATAAACGTATTATATTTTTATGTGGTTTTCAGGACCGAGAGACAATGTTTAAACCAGTATCCTCATTATAAGGTCAGCGTGCAAGGTTTGAAAATTCATTATATCCATGTGAAACCAAAAGTCAACAAAAACTTCAACGTTATTGCCGTTGCTTCTGCTCCACGGATGCCCCGGATCAATCAGGGAGTTTTAACCCAGATTAGTTGGGTTATCTGGGGTTTTATGAAATGATTCCGCTCTTGACCGCACCTCAAAAAGGTAAAATTCATTATTCCCCAAGCTTAGATGCAAAATATCATCTGGCCCCACGTTGGGCGCCAATTGTAATCCATACTGTAGTTGTTTCATTTTGATTTTTTTTTTATTTATAAAACAATAAATTAACTAAACCAGAGGTAACAAAAGCTATCCCAATGGTATTTTTTAATTTTAGGTCTATTAGTTTTAGTCTCAAAAAATCATTTTGTACTTTAGAGTTTCTCAGTTTGAGCTTTGTTCTCATTTTTAGGATTAGGTAAAATTTTAATATTCTGTTGTCTATAAGTGAACGAGTTTGTAACTTTTTTATTATTAAAGATATCCTAAATCTTAAAAAAGCATTTTATTCAGAAAAAAACGAGCAAAACGCTCTTGCCCCACAAATTATCATGTTGAACTCATACACAAAGTTAAACGCAAAAACGCACTTACTCCATTTGTGGGGGGTAAATGGCGTACACTGACATGAAAATTTTTTTTCAACCATCAAGAAGAAAAAAATCGTTTTGAAATAGTCAAAATGTAGTCCTGAATATGTGTGCCTTTTAGGCAAAAAAAAATCGTGGGTCACTGGAAATATATAGGGAACCTTAGAACTGCCTATATTTGAACTATGTTAAGTTTGTATCGCACTTACCCCAACTGACCTTAAATTGGTCTGGGGTGATTTGTCCTCAATATCAATATCGTAGAAATTCCCCAGGGAAAACAGAAGCGTAGCAAAATAGAGATATTTGATTGTCAGTGGTACTACTTAAAATTATATGCCACGAATTCAGTAAAAAGTCTTCTTACTCATATGTACTTACCTTCATCAAAAACTCTTGCAAATCAATGCATTCACTTTCCAACAATAACACTAAACGTCGACCATATTTCAATGTTCGTACTTCCTCTACTTGTTTTATAAACGTGTGGAAGAAAAAACTTTTAGAAGCCGTTTGTGAGAAACGTATATTAAAATCTAAAATTAAAATACATATTTAATCATAAAAGACCATTTGGGTGACGCGACATAATTTGTATGGCATAAAGAAATAAACCGCAAATCCCCGTTGTTTGCAGCATATTTTTTTCTAATGAAGAGAGCAGCTGCTTTCTGTATAGAAGAGATAACACTCAAAAGTAAAGATATTGGAGGGCTGACAAATCTGACATGTTCGGACCCCCAAAACTCCCTTTTCCCCCGGCTCTGGAATCATTGCCATGGGAACTTTTAAACGCCATATACATGTACAGTACAACAACTTATGGCCAGCTAGAAGTGGGAGACTATTGACCACAGGAAATTATCGATTAATCACAAATTTACAAACACATTTCTGATTAGGTACACGATGGTTTTCTGCTGAAAAAGTTTAACATTGTTTTCTGTTTCTTACCTTGTTTTGTGCATGAATATAGAAGAATATGCTTCAAATTAGCATGCATACCTAAAAAGTCGTTTAAAAATTGGGCTGTATTATTAGCAATATTAATTGATGTCCATCCTGAACTATTCCTGCTTTGAGCCAAATTCCACAGTAATAGCAAAATAACGCAGAAGTAAAAGTGCTTCAACATTTTTTTAGAAATTGAAACTCGAGTTTTGCTGAATTGTATAATACACCTTTCGTTATTTGAACATCTATTGTGTTACATATTTAATAAACTTGACTTTTATGTGGCAATAATATGTAATGCAACGAAAAAATAATATCAATTTAGGAGCCATTACCAAAACTATTTTATTTAGAGTGGTTTGATGGTGGTCACAAATTGATCATTATTTTTCTTTATAAGATATAGCAGAGTGTCTGTAATGAGGTTGCTATTCCCTAAATTGAAAGTAATAACTCTACTGGCAATGACAACTATTACAAAAATTATAAATGCCCTTCGTCGAAAAATCACGTTTTTTATGATATAGGAAACAATCATCTCGCTGGAGGAGGATATTTTTTAACAATACAACTACCTGCCTTATTGCTAACCAACCAGAGACGTCTCGGTTTAGGCTATTGAGCAGCATGGACACGCAGTCAAATATGACTAAAATAAGCCCTATCCAATTGTGATAGAACAAACTTAACCATTCAGCCTGAACTATAAGGATCAAACGCAGGACCTCTACAGTTTCGAGTTTTCATAAATTATTGAAGTTGAAAAAGAACATGAAGTAACTTCCAAACAATTACCACCACAGCTTGAATTTGAGCCAACAATCTTAGAGATGCAAGAAAGAGAGAAAAAGGTCAGTTAATATCTTAATATTTGGTGCAGAAGAATCAAAGTCAAACGACAAAGAAGATTTGCATAGAAAAGACTCTCAAAAAGCATACCAGGTAATTTCAACAATTAAAAGCGACTCTGAATTAAAATTTGCAAGAATTGGGTTCCATGCAGAAAATAAAATAAGACCAATTAAGGTCACTTTTCCAACAAAGGAAGAAGCACTCCAAATAGTCAGGCAAAAAAGCCGATTAAATAACACTGGTGTATATGTGAGCATTTCCTCGATTTTTGACAAAATCCTAGTCTTTAGAAGCAAACAATATTAATAGTATTTAGTCGGTATACTTAAGATTAGAATTAATTAGTCGCCTATTGACACATTTATTAAAGCAAGGCCTCTTGTGTAAATTTATTAGTTTTTATGTCGTAAAATGATGTCAAGTGTGTGTGAGCATTCTACAAATTTGAGTAATAAACCCTCCTTTACATGGGGTTTGGGATAATAGTGCCAGGCTAGTAATTTATCACGTATTTTTAAGATATTTAGAGTTTTATGATGTAAGGATATCATGTTACTGTTTAGAAATAGGAAAAGAGAGCCTGACAAATAAATCACTATTTTTGGTTTCCCGGCATGGCAAGGTTCGTCAGGAAATATTGTAATCACTGTTTAAAATGCATCGCAAGTAAACAACACTCAGGCCCAAAACAAGGATTTTTACATCCCATTGACAAGATCCCAATCCCTTTTCACACGATGCATGCAGACTGCGTCGGTCCATTCCCGGAAACGGCGGAAGGCCGTAAGCACTTGTTACTTTTGGTCGACGCATTTACAAAATACATTTTTTTGATTCCACTTAAATCATTATCTGGCATAGAGATGTGCGAAAAATTAAAGGTTTATCTAAATATTTTTGGCAACACTGTAAGATTTATATCCGATCGTGGTACAAATTTCACGGATCGGGCGGTGAAGGAATTATTATCTAGCTCGAAAATTGATCACCATCTAATAGCGAAAAGCGCCCCTCGCGGAAATGGGCAGGTTGAAAGGTATGTGTCCACAGTTTTAAATTTGTTGAGAACCGAAATTCGAAATAAAACAGAATGGCCGAACTCGGTTGCGAAATTACAACACACTTTAAATTCAATCGTGCAAAAGTCAACTGATTTCACTCCGTTTTATTTGCTCACTGGCCTTAATGGCGATGACAGGGATATACAAGCGCTAACAAAACATTTTGCGAATACTACTGGTAATAGCTCCGAATTAGAGAGAGACAGAGAACTGGCTTACGAACGTATGAAACGACACGCGGACTACTCTAAAAATTTATTTGACAAATCACGAAAAACGCCTAAGGAATTTAGAGTAGGTGATTTTGTCTACCACCCGTCTGGGAATTCACACCTTGCAAAATTGAAACCGAAGTACGAAGGTCCATTTGAAATTGTAACCATTCTTCCAAATGGCCGAATCGAGCTTAAGAACTTGGCAACCAACAAAAGGAGGACTGTGGCTTTAGATATGGCACGCATTTGGCCTGGAGAGCTTTCTGATGAGTGTTCTGCTTAAATGGTGAGTTGTTTGTTATGTTTCTATAGATTTTTGTTGGTTGGAACTGAGTGGCTCATGGACAGAAAGCAAGAAAAAAAATATTTTTCTTTTAATCTTTTAATTTATATCAGTAGGTTAAGCAATATCTGACTATTTTTCCTTTAATTTGTTTAAATAATTTGAATGTTGAAAGCTTTTACGCTTTGCATGTAATGTTGAAAGCTCTTACGCTTTGCAGTAATATTGAAAGTGTCTACGTTTTGCAGTAATGTTGAAAGCTCTTACGCTTTGCATTAATATTGAACGTTTTTACGTTTTGCAGTAATGTTGAAAGCCCTTACGCTTTGCATTAATATTACGTTTTGCAGTAATGTTGAAAGCTCTTACGCTTTGCAGTAATATTGAAAGTGTTACGTTTTGCATTAATGTTGAAAGCTCTTATGCTTTGCAGTTTTTTTTTTTTTTTTTTTATGGCAGTGGCACACACACTAAAGGGAGATCCTATGGCGCTCGACGAGCGGTGTGTGTGCGAAGATGTTGACTGACACGGTTCTTGAATATTTGTAGGTCGTAATTAGTGGGAAACAGATGTAATGGAAGTGAGTTCCACAGTGATGCAGTGCGCCAGACAAAGCAGTTCTGGTAAAGCGATGTTCTAGGTGTTTCTAGTTGTACGACGAACTGGTGCGCTCCTGCCGTCTGTCGGGACTGTCTGACAGGAGTTGCCAGGGGCGGGATTATGCGAGCCAAATCCTGGGAACATCTGCCGTGAAAGTATCTGTAAAACAGAGACATCTCGGCCACATGTCTGCGATGTTCCAGACTATCCAGATTCCGGGTCAACTCCGGATCGTCGACGAGACGCACAGCCCTCTTCTGAATGGAATCCAGCAGCTTTAGGGTATGCTTTGGTGCGGCACCCCAGATATGTGAGCAATATTCTAAGCACGGTCTTATTTGCGCTTTGTACAGCAAGAGCAACTGCTGCGGTGTATAGAGTTTTTTGTTGCAAAATAGCACACCAAGCTTATGGGAGGCTGATTTTGCGATGTTAGCAACATGGTCATGCCATGACATATTGCTGTTGACCGAGACACCCAGCAGCCCGATTGACGAGGATGAAGGGATGGTCGATCCTGCCATAATGATGTCCGGGCCCGCTGTATTGACCCTCTTAGTAACCGTTGCTGCTTGGGTCTTTGCTGCACTGAACTGGACCAAATTTCGGTCGCCCAAAGTTTGAACTTTCTCCAGGTCTTGATTAATTGCTGTAATCTGCTCCTGTCTGCGGTGATGAGTCTCAGTCGTTGGTAAGGGTTTTTCTGATCTAAAGTGGGAGACAAGGGTACTGTCATCTGCAAAACTGTAAACAGGATTGTTTGTTTCGGTCAGCAGGTCATTAATATAGATGAGGAACAGAGTTGGTGAAAGTATTGCGCCCTGAGGCACGCCCGCGTTGATGGTGAATGTGTCCGAGATGTGTCCATCGACTGCAACGTGTAGGGATCGGTTCTTAAGGAAACTGGCCAGCCAGCTGCAGAGAGAGGCGGGCAGTCCCAAGGACGGCAGTTTGTTGAGCAGTCCGTCATGCCAAACTCTGTCGAATTCCTTTGAAATATCCAACGCAATCGCTCGAGACTCTCCGTAGTTTTCAATTGCCCTACTCCATATATGAGTGACATAGGCCAATATATCTCCTGTCGATCTCTCTTTGCGAAAGCCGTATTGATTATCGCTGATTATTCTGTTGCTCTCGAGGTACTTGAGTAGTTGCTGGTTGACTACACGTGACTTTGGAGATTATTGGAAGCAAGACAATTGGGCGATAGTTTGAGGGCGTGGTTTTCTTGCCTTTTTTGGAACAGGTTGCACTCGAGCGACTTTCCAAGAGGATGGGTAAATCCCTTTTCTGTAAGAAAGAGAAAAAAGCCTGGAAAAAAACGGGTGTTAGTTCGTTGGCGCAGTTCTTTAGCACGATGGCAGGTATTCCGTCCGGTCCCGATGCCTTTTGCGTATCTAGTTCTTTAAGGATTTTGCGAATATCACGGTGAGAAAACTTGACTTCTGCCATGGCAGTGTTGATGTTCGATATAGTGGGGAGAGTCCTGCGTTGGGGCACGTCTAAGGTAGAGTGCGATGAAAACATTTTGGCGAGCATGTTTGCTTTTTCCTTGGCTGTAGCCGCCGTGATGCCACGTTCGTCCGTCAAAGGTGGGACAGACGTTTTTGTAAAGTTGTTACTTACTGCCTTTGCTACTGACCAGAAATTCCTGGAACCACTGGGGCATTGCAAAAGTTTATTCCTGATCCTTTGATTGTATTTGTCCTTAGTTTCGTCGATCACACGCTTGCACTCGTTTCTCGCTTCGATAAAATAATTGCGATTTTCAGCGGTCTGATTTTGCTGCCAGTACTTATAGGCTTGCTGTTTCCTTCCTACAGATCTTTCGCATCTTTTGTCAAACCAGGGCTTTCCTTTTGATGGTAACTTGATGGAATTTGGGATGTATGCTTCCATTCCTGAGGAGATTACTTACATGATCTCTTCGCAGCAGTGTGACGGGTCGTCAGTGGCAAAGCAGACGTCGAGCCAAGGAAAATCTAGGTAAAACTGCCTTAGATCGTCCCAGTTTGCAGAATTGTAATGCCAGATTTTGCGAGGCAATGGTGGATCCTTCTGTATGGGTGGCAATTCACAAACCGTTGTAATAAGTTTGTGGTCGGAGGTACCTAATGGCGGACCAACTGTAACCTTGTACTGGTCAGGATTGGTGGTCAGAAAAAGATCCAGGAGGGCGGCGAATTCGCCCCTCTCTGAGATTCGAGTTGGTTCGTCTACAAGTTGAGTAAGCCCGCAGCTGATGGCAAATGCTTCAGCTTCTCTACCTTCGTTGTCGGTCTTGTTGTGATGTTTGAGCCAGTTGGTGTTGTGGGCATTGAAGTCTCCCAGATCGATTATTTCTGAACTGGGGTGATCGACCTGTATTGAGTCAAAAGTGGTAGCTTTTGAAAGTGTTACGTTTTGCATTAATGTTTAAAGCTCTTACGCTTTGCTGTAATATTGAAAGTTTTTATGCTTTGCAGTAACGTTGAAAGCTTCAACGCTTTGCGGAAATGTATTACGATTGAAATTAAATGATTTACCGACAGTATTTTACTGATTCATCTGAAAACTTGGTTGCTTTTTGTTCACGATCTTCAAAAAAGTTTGTTGACAAGTAAATTGCGTGCAAATTTCTTCCTTACAGTCTCAAGCAGTCTGTCGACGGATGCCATACTAAGGGTTGAAGTGACCAATGCAGTGGCTAAAAAAAGTGGAAAATTCGAGAGCGAATTTGTGTCAGTCTGGCCGTGTGAGCATTTCCTCGATTTTTGACAAAAACCTAGTCTTTAGAAGCAAACAATATTAATAGTATTTAGTCGGTATACTTAAGATTAGAATTAATTAGTCTCCTATTGACACATTTATTAAAGCAAGGCCTCTTGTGTAAATTTATTAGTTTTTATGTCGTAAAATAATGTCAAGTCTGTGTGAGCATTCTACGAATTTGAGTAATAAACCCTCCTTTACATGGGGCCTGGGATAATAGTGCCAGGCTAGTAATTTATCACGTATTTTTAAGATATTTAGAGTTTTATGATGTAAGAATATCATGTTACTGTCTAGAAATAGGAAAAGAGAGCCTGACAAGGGGTTTTTTCGGGAATTATTATTCTGTTAGCCGTTCTTGGCATCGGTCGAATTGCTGTACTAAGGAGAACAATAGATCCTATACCGAGTTACGGAGTGTTTTATTTAATTAGACCGAGGAAATAAAGGTGTAGTTCACATATACATCAAAAGTACTCAAACTCCTAGTGAAAGAAAATAAATCATAAAGGAATACGAATAACGAAAGGGACAAGGGGGACAGAACATCCGCATCAAGTATGTACCTAAGCCATAGAACAATTGGAATATCTTTGCGGTAAGCAGTATACCGAGAATAATTAAAAATACTGCTCAAAGCCAAGAGCTGACAAAAAAACTAAATCACTCTTCTCTAGTTGAAATCACCTTCTGGTATAGTAACTTTAACAGTACAACAACCAAATTTGATGAGTGGAAAATAAATATCATGACAAGCAAGCCAACAACAATCCTCTTAACAGAAACTTGGTTGCATGACCAGATACCAGACTCAATGTTACAGACTGCACAATACATCGGAAGGATAGAGATGGTCAGAAAGGTGGGGGTGTTTGTGTACTGGTTCAAAATTCGGTATGTGACCATAGAGTATATTCTATTTCACAGAAATATGCTGCCCCAAATCCTGTCGAGTCCCCTTGGATAGAAATATTAATTAATAAACAAAGTTTTCTTGTAGCCTGTATATATCAACAACAGTACTAATTAATATCGAACTTATCAATATTTTAAAAAGAGCATTTGATTTGCTGACGCCCACATATGTTTTAGGTGATTTCAACTATACAGATAGATTGAAACAGTTTGACAATCAACCCCAACAATAATTGCAGCATGGATTTTATAATGAACTACAAAGAGATGAATGCTTATCAACTTGTTAATTTTCCCACCAGATTTCGACGCAATGAAGTATCCCTTCTCCACTTAGTGATGGTCAGTGAACCCAACCTACTTTTTGACATTCAAGAACATCTACCCCTAGGTCTTGGTGACCGCATTGTCATTACGGCAAGGGCACAACTGCAGATATAGCATGCACACCGACAAAAAAGGTATTGAAACTACATTTTTATTCTGCAAACTATGATACAATCAATGAATACTTGCAACATCAATTGAATAATAGGGAAATTAAATATGATGACCTTGTAGCAACCATATCATCCAGCATTGACCACTTTATACCATTGAAAAGGAAGACAGTCAATCCTCAAAACCCTGGCTCAGCAATAACATTTTTAAAAACATTGATGAAAAGAGGCAACTGTGGCACAAATATCAATCAAAGAAAACAGAAGCAAGCTATCTTAACTACAGGAGGCAAAACAATATTCTCAGGTCTCTAATAAAGCAGGCAAGAAAGCAATACGAACATAATTTAGTAGACTCAGCTAGTAAATACTTCTACGCCTATATAAATCGCACACTAACCTCCCGATTAAACATGAGCAAACCAGTCAGGCTGTGACTGATGAAGATACTGTTGCTGAAATGTTTGCACAGCAGTTTCAAAAGGTCTTCATCCTAGAGGATCGTAATAACCCACCCAGTTTAGACCTTCAAACATTCTCTCAAGTGGCATTGGAAACTATTGTATTCACACCTGAAAAGGTTGAGTCAGCTATAAAGTCACTAAAAACCCCCTCCAGCCCAGGTGAGGATGAGATTCCTTCCATCTCTCATTAAATGTGCATCCGATTTCAAAGCCCCTTTCCACTATTAAGAATAACATTCTGAGGGAGGCTAATCTGACCAAAAAATGGAAGTCTGCCATAGCGGTGCCTATCTACAAAAAAGGCAACAGCAACTACCGCAGAACTACAGGCCCATCAGCTTAACAAGCACTATGTGTAAAGTTATGGAAAATATTATTCCTCAGGAAATGACACCCTCTTTTCTGGAAATGGAACTGTTCCTCCTATTCAGCATGGCTTTCTCCCTGGAAGGTCAACCTTCACTAATCAGTTGTCAAGACTACAAGATTGGGCGCTGGCCAATGACAATGCTCCTATTCAGCATGGCTTTCTCCCTGGAAGGTCAACCTTCACTAATCAGTTGTCAAGACTACAAGATTGGGTGCTGGCCAATGACAATGCTGACCCAATTGACGTTTTTTATTTGGACTTTGAGAAGGCTTTCGATAAAGTACCATTTACACGATTACTCCAGAAGTTAAACCATTATGGAATACGAGGTCATCTGTTATTTTTTATAGCGGATTATTTTCTGAATTGTACTTTCTTTATAACATATTTTAATAAGCACAGAGACTTGTACAGGGTTATCCAACGAGGACTAGACAAGGCGATTTTTTGACTTTCCCTGTACTTTTATAAAAAAAAAACCTGAAATAGCCATCTTATGTATCTTTCTCCCGCGAATTCGGATATGTTCAGCAAAAAGCAATTGAACATCAAATAAAAGTGCTGGGGGTCACTTTGATATTTTTTTAAATGGAACACCCTGTAAGTATATTACAACATTTTTGGACTCTCTAGAAAAATCTAAACACATTTTGTGTATAATATCCTATACCTATCTTTAGTTGTTTACCAAATATTGACAGTTGAAAGTCGAGTATTTTGACACTTCAACAGGCTCATCAAGGAATTCCGCAACATCATAGTGCGCCTTTCTCAAAAGTAATTCCTTTACCCTCCCTCTAAACACCCTGTAAGAATCAGAGGATCTAATATTTAGGGCAAGGTGATTAAAGGCTTTTTTAGCAAAGTAGACAAAGGACTTCATAACCAGAGCACTTTGGGGAATCAATAAAGGAGTAACATTCACTTGCCTAATGTGATATGGTCGGACAGAATCCAAAGAGTTGAAATACTTCTTATAAACTAGACAAACACTCTCTAGCAAATACAAACATGGAACAGTCAAGACCTTTTGTGAAATAAAAATAGGTTTACAAGAATGCCGAAATGAAATATTAAACATAGACCTAAGAGCTCGTTTCTGCAAGATTAAAATTGAAGAGAAGCTGGCAGCACTGCAACATCCCCAGAAAGCTATACCATAAGTAACGCGTGACTCTATTAGAGAAAAATAAGTCGATCTCAAGACGGGTGGCTCCAGGTGGTGAGCAAGCACTCTCAAGGCATAGCAACCAGAGGATAGCCCAACTGAAAGAGCCTTGATGTGCTCCTCAAACTTCAAACTCTCATCCAGTGTCATCCCCAAGAATTTGGCACCAGCAGCAGGAAGTATTTGGTCACCGCCCAATATTAGCCAGAGAACACTTGAAGCTCAACATGTTAGTCTTTGGTGTGTTAAATGATAAATCGTTGCTATTACACCAGGTTCTTATGCGAATTAAATCAGCGTTGATCATTTTCTCCAAAACCCCAACATCACTCGCACGCCAAACAATAGAAGTGTCATCCGCAAAGAGCCTAACAATTCCCCTGATTAGAATGGAGGCAAAATCATTGATATAGATCAAAAAGAGGATAGGGCCAAGAACAGAGCCCTGGGGCACTCCTCAATTTATTGGCATTGAGTTAGAGACCCTGCCTTGATATGACACTGACTGCCTACGGCCATGCAAGTAGGATTTCAACCAATTGAGAGTTATACCCCTAAATCCATAAACCTCCAGCTTCTGGAGCAACAGATGATGATCGACACAGTCGAATGCCTTCGACAAGTCACAAAATACTGCTGGTGAAAGTAGATTCTCATTTGTACTTAAATAAATGTCTTCAGGAAGAGAGAAAATAGCATCCGAAATTGATTTTCCACTCTGGAAGCCAAATTGAGAACTGGGCAGGATTTTATTTACAGTGAGAAATGAAAGCGCTCTTTTTTTAACGAGTCTTTCTATTAGCTTACCAAGAGAAGGCAGAAGAGAGATAGGACGAAAGTTTTCTGGAGAATTAGAGTCACCTCCCTTGTACAGAGGTACAACCATAGCCTGTTTAAGAATACTGGGAAACTCACCCCTCTCAAAAGAGTGCTTGCAGCCCAGCATCACTGAGATGAAGTAAGATCTTAACAGAAATATCATAAAAGCCAGAAGAATTCTTACTTTTGAAAAGTCTACAACCTCAGAGACACTTACTGGTGCCGAAAAGAAAGAATTTGAGACCCTCTTGCCCGATAGGTATTCCAGGGGATTTATACCAGGATCGAGCTGAGAAGATAATACGTCAGCAACCGAACAATAAAAATTATTGAAATCGTCAGGAGACAGATGAAAAGAAGAGACTTGCGAACGACCATTCTTTCCCCTAATCTCATTGATAATCGACCACGCCTCTTTCTGTGTATTGTTCGAACTTGCAATTCTTTTGTTGAAATAAACGTTTTTCCCACATTTAATAACTTTTCTGTAAATATTGCGGTATCTAGACAAAAATAAGTTGAAGGAAGTACTGTAACCAAAAAACATTTTTAGATAGTTGAGGCATCTCAAATTCCTGGTAGAGGTTCTAATCCCCCTGGTCAACCAACCCTTTTTAACTTTATTCTTAATATTTACAATGGGGAAGGCCGAGTTAAAAGTATTAATCAGGGCATTGTAGAAGGAATTAAATGCATCTGTAGAATCAGGAGCTACCCAAACAGTCACCTCACCAAGATTGCGGAATTTAATGAAGTTCCCACTGCAAAACAATCGACCTCGACGTTTAATAGATCGCTGAGAATCAAAGGACAATTTAAACCCTGCCACGACAGCCTCATGGTCCGAAATTGAAGCATTCAGTACCTTGCAATAAACGTTTTCAACATTAGACCACACATAATCCAAGGTATAAGAGCGTGTACTAGTTACTCTGGTTGGCTCCATAATATGCATCTTCAAATTAAAACTCAATAAAATGTTTTTAATTGAAATACTGGCATTGGAAGTGTAGTCAATGTTAAAGTCACCGGTTAAAATGAAGGAAGCAAGGGGAGGAAGCTAACTCAGAAGTGCCTCCATGTCCCCCAGAAACTCTGCCAAACACGACGCAGAGGAGCGATAGACACAAATTACATATATCTTTAATCTACTGCAATATGCTAAAGAAAATGCAAACACTTTTTTAATAATTAAATGGTCAAATACATTCACATTAATAAAATTATATCTGTTCTCTGCCTCCCCGCTCATTAACAGCACTGTGCCACCATGGACAAAACTAGTTCTGCAAAATTTAGATATGACAATGTAGTTTGGTAAATAAACCGTTTCATCAATTTCAAGCCAATGCTCAGTAATGCAAACTAAGTCAGGAAAATTCAACTCTTCTAAAATAATATATAGATCGTCACATTTATTACGGAGAAACTGCGCATTCAGCAGGAAGATGGAAAACAGATCAGAAGGAACTCCTACTGTAAAAAAGCACATTCGTCACTAACAGAGTTCTTCGCAGCAGAATCAACATCCGAAGCAAATTTAGGATACTTGTTTACAACATGTGAATGCAACAACTTAGCCAGGTCAGAGCCAAAATCGCCTTGTCTAATCCTCGTTGGATAACCCTGTACAAAAAAACTTCATTTTTTCTTTATTCCCACTGACCTGGAGGAAATTAAGGAATAATTACTTTCTATAAAAAAACAGAAATGCGTCGGGATGGGATCAAATTTCAGTGAGTGTTAGCGTTACTTCCAGATACGGCTTTAGCCGTTCTGGCAGAAGCCATAAATCGATCATTTTGTGCTGGTGTATTTCCTATCAGCTTAAAGTTGGGCAAGGTGATTCCTATTTACAAGGGTGGAGATTTGGGATCGCCCTCTAATTTTCGGCCGATTTGTCTGCTCTCCACAGTCTCAAAGATAGTTGAGAGACTGGTAAAGTGCCGAATGCTCAAATTCCTTGAAAGGCACAACATTCTGTCCCCAAATCAGTTTGGCTTTCAGAATGCAAGAGGCACAAATGACGCAGTATTCTCTTTCCTTCGAGAGCTTTACTTGCGGTTGGATGGTGGAGATATGGCTGCAGCAGTCTTCTGTGATCTTACGAAGGCTTTCGATTGTGTTGATCACGGAATACTGTTGCGAAAGCTTGAGTATTACCAGGGTACATCCAATATCTTCTGGTGTGCCACAGGGCTCGGTATTGGGGCCTCTATTATTCCTGACTAGCTGACCCGGCGAACTTCGTACCGCCTAAGAGCCAATGAATATCGTGTTAACTTTTAGCTAAACATAATTTATTGTTTTATTAACGTAAAAAAATCAATACAAAACATTTATTATGTTCAGTGGTTTATTAGGATAATATATTTAAAGAAAACAAAAATTCAATAAAAGTTCGAAAATCAAGTATTTCAATGGCGTGTCAGCAAGACATTTGCTTTATTGTAGCTATGCATGTACATATATTGCTGCATGGGTTGACTCAGGTTGATTCTCTTTACTGAAGCACATTGTGATATACGACATTTTTTGTTTTATTATCATGCGCATTTATTATTAGTTTATTAGGATAATATATTTAAAGAAAACAAAGGTTCAAAAAAAGTACAAAAATCAAGTATTTCAATGGCATGCCAGCAAGACATTTGCTTTATTGCAGCTATATATATTGCTGCATTGGTTGACTCGGATTGATTCTCTTCACTGAAGCACATTGTGATATACGATATTTTTCGTTTTATTCTCAGGCGCAAGAACAAATAAAGCAGATGGTTTGCCGCCACGTGAACATGCCACCTACAATTGACCATGAGAAAAACATGCCTTTTCTACATTCAGACCACAAACACTCAAGGCTTGGCCTTGTGATTTGTTAATCTTCATGGCGAATGCAAAACAAAACGGTAATTGAATTCGTTTAAACTCAAAGGGCATATCGTTTGGGATCATCGGAATCCTCTGAATGAGAACTTCCTCATCTTTGAATTTTCCTTTGAGTATCGTCGCGTGAATCACATTGATCATCGGTTTTATTATCACCAAACGCGTTCCATTGCATAGTTTTGGTTGGTTTAGATTTCGAAGCATGATGACTACCGAGCAAACCTTCGGTTGTAAATTGTGCGATGGTAAGCCAGGCACATCCAAGGGGTTTAAAAATTTAGTTGGATAGTTGGTGGCTTCGTCTTCGTTGCTTACACAGTCAATAGATTTGAATGAATGCAGAGTACCAACGATTTGATTCTGAATTACCAAGTTTATGTCATCAACATCTTTGTTCTTAGCCGCCAAAATCGCTCGCTCACTCAACCATTTGTTATTTTTGAGGTTAGCAATGATATTCGAAAATACTTTGTTGATGAGCTCGTCTTTCGATGAGACGAAATTACAAAAATTCGGAGCAAATGCAGTCAATCCGCTCGATTCGTCGACAGGATCACGACCATTACCGATAGTCAGCGATTGCTTTGAGAAATCTTCAGCAGATGGATCGTTCAGCAATGCAACTCTCATGTTTGCCGCCAGCTGAAGTTTATTCACATAGCTCCACAGATTTGATGATTTGAGGCAAGCGTTTATTTCATCTGCAGCAGTCGATCTTGGAATGACTGGCAGTGTTTGGCGGAAAACACCAGACAATTAAATCATTGCGCCTCCAAAACATCTCGAATCATTGCGCAGATCTTTCAATGTTCAGTCAAGTGCTTCCAATACGCGATTATGCGCCATTGTGCATTCGTCCCATATGATGATTTTAGATGCTACTAAAACTTTGGCCATTGCGGAGTGTTTCGCAATGTTACATGTCGGTTGTTCATTAGTTTGAAGGTTTAATGGCAATTTTAAGCTGTCCGCTATTCCAGAAGAAGCAACTGCTACCGCAATGTCAGATCTCGCACGAACAGTGGCCAAAATCAATGATATGAGGAATGTTTTCCGAGTTCCACCGAGGGCATCCCAAAAAAAATTAAGCCACCATTTCCATCATCAATTTCCTTCATTAATGTATTATAAACTTCCTTCTGTTGCGGGTTCAACAGGGGTACAATCGTTTGAACTGACTGGTATAATTCATGTCGATCATATTCACGTTCACGTTCCAATTCTCCAATAAATGCGTTATTCATTCCACGATCTGGTGCTGGCATTCCTAACCTGACTAACAAACTGCCGCACATGAGGTAACACATAGCTTCGATCAAGAGCAAAGCCTGGTTATGCACGTCCTGATTCACCTCAAGATCGGGACTTCTTGAACTGACACGAATTCGATTGTTCGATGTTTTCCTTGTATTTGTTCCACAGGTCACGTGGATTCGATGGGAAGCATGTCGAAATGATTATTGCAAATAATGTGTGTATCTGATTTGAAGTTGCAGAGATGATCGCTTCAGCGATTGTCATGTCTCAATGAGCACCGTTTTCAAGCAAATTTAGCTTTGCATTTAGACATGCAGCACGAAATGTTGGGCACACTATATACCATTATTAGTTCGTAATGATTGAAATGATATTGCCCCACGAAGATTCACCAGCAACAACAGCAAATAGAAGCATTCACCATTCTTCGGATGAACTGTGTAAATACGACCAAGAGCATCAGTAGAATGCGCATTCGGATGACCTGGAACCGCATCGCCTTGCTTCCGACGTTGAAATTTCTTCGATGAAGCGTTCCAAGTGTAATAACGTGGCAACTCTGAGTAAAGCGACATTCCTGCAAACGGATCGCTTTGGCACATCTCAAAGAAACTGGTCAATGTTGTCGCTGGAGGAGTTTCAGCACGTTGAGCAATATTCGACGCGGTGAAATATACTCGTTGGCCATTCTCCAGATGCACCGCCAAATGTACAATAGTGGGATGACTCGTGAATAGGGAATGAGAATATACGCCAAATCGCCTCATTCCAATTCACATATCGACCAACTTGATAGCGCGTAATTTTATAGTTGGTATTGGAGGTTTAGATGCTAAAAACCGCCATATCGCTGCCTTTCGTAACATATTTGCAGATGTATTTGATGGACTTCATCGAATTGCAATACTCAATGTTGTTGCTTTACTATCGATATTTAAGCAACACTAAGTACGGATGACTGATCTACCGAATAATCTGAAATGATTGATACCAATCGATTTGACAGTTGTTGTCATTTATTCTCTATAATTTTTTATATTTTCCTATTCGAGTATTTTCTATGTATTTCAATATCTTTCTAGATTTGAATATGCTGCTTTCCCACTATTTTTCGTTGAATTTCCATCCTATAATGTGTAGTATGTCACTGATTTGCAGTGGACATCAAATATTACTAAAAAACTATAATCGTGCGTGACATGAGCTGTCAATTGTGGAAGATGACGGGGTTCCAAGCCTAATTTATAACTAATTTTGTGTATAATTTTTTATCCGAGAGTTTTTCCGATATTTTAATAGTTATTCTGCTATTCGGGGCGGAGACAAATCCAACAAACCAAAGATCATAAAAATCGGTTCAGCCGTTCTTGAGTTATAAGTGGTGTAACTAACCCGACTTTGTTTTATATATATATAGATTTATGTCAATGACCTTCCTAATATCGGCATATCGGGAAAATTTACCATGTTGATTCTTTTTATATATATAGATGGGCACTTTTCACTCAAGGACCTATGATCCCCTTCGCAATTTGCACATTTACGGGGGGCGTTGGATCGCTTTCCCTTATAGTGTGCGGTCCCACGCATCGGCTGCATTTGATTTGCCACCTGCAATTGGCAACTCCATGTCCCCAGATTTGGCATCTGGTGCATTGCGTAATGCCCCTTTGATTTCGCCTCATTTCCCAGTTGCCCTTATTGCAGTTAGGGTGCGGACTTTATTTTGTAGGATATTTAGGGAAATATCCGAGGAATATACCATGAGGTACACAGGGGCTGGTAATTATAGTCTGCACTGGGTAGACGTTCTTGAGGGTTATAGTAGTAGTAGTAGTAAGCTCTCTATTGGCCTTTTTCGTGAGAAATTCAGCCAGAAAAGACCTCTATCCGGCTTAGTAAGAGCTGGGGCGACCCATCCCAGATTAGTTACACCTGATGGATAGATATACTATTTTTAGAGCACCCAGTATGTCGAGTATGTACCCCTGGGGCTCCGACTTGTACATGCACGTTTTAAGGTTCGAACACCACCGGCTGGACATTCACACACATTTAAATCTTGTACATGCACGGGGCTCTAACCCCGGCTGGACGTCCGAATCTTATTCGGGGAATCTACACAGCCCCTGAAAGCCCCATGTGCCCCCAAACTAATATATATGATGAAGCTGGAACAAAATGGCCGATACCCGACACGTGCACACTCGACCGAAGACGAATCGGAAGTGTTGAAATCTTCCTTCAATTCGGTTTTGATCTCCTCAAGGTCGATTTCATGGTCTAACCCTCTGCAAACAAAGGCGTGGAGTTTCTCTTCGGCCGCGGCATATGTGTGGTACTCCCGGTTGTCCCCATCCAGAAATCTTCTGTACATTTGCCAGTCGTTCATTTCATCGAAATATATTATTGTGGACGAGAATTGGTATTTTCAACGTGCTATGGCGGTTGCCTATATATTTTACCTTGTTCATAGAATAAAAATTAGGTTTAATAACAAAGTTTAAAATAATTAATAAATAATACTTTTGACGGTTTGTTTAATTTAAAATATCCTTTTTTATCGTCTAAAATCCGTTTAGAACGATTTTAATAATTGTATAATAATCCCGCCCTAGCGACTAGCATCGGTTTACGCATTTCCGTCCCATTTGCCGAGATTTATTCTTTAAAGCGTTGAGTCCTCCTTTCTCCCCTGTCACCAAAATGTCCTCATTTTCCACTATTATAATCTCATTGCAAAAAATAATAATAAAACATTATATTAAAATAGCAATTCAATCTCAAACCATGTTACCACTGCTAAAAGGTTTTTTTGCCTCTGCATGGCATCAAATAATACTATTTGATGGTATGTACTGGTATACAATACAGATCTCTCAAAGTGCATGTCTACTAATACATTGCTGTCAGCTTACCATAGTTATTTCAGCTCAAACATGTGCTATGCAATCTTGGAGTGGGGTTAGTTTGGGTTAGTGCTACGGAAATGCATTAGGCTTATTGCTGGGCTGGGTTACCGCGAGGACTGTCGACCGAGCTTTGTTCAACTTAAGATAATGACTCTCCGATGTGTCTCCATACTCCAGTGCCTTATGTATGTTCGGCAGAATCTGCAACACTTTAGGTCACATCTGGATATCCATAACTACCCGACCAGAAATAACACAAACCTAATACCTAGCCAGTTTCGTCTTGCAAAGGCTAGGAATGGCACCAGCTTTCATGGGATTAAATTCCTTAATAGTCTACCACAACATGTAAAAATACCTGACGAAAAAGATACAAAGCAACCGTAAAAAAGTATCTTCTGGAAAACGCATTTTACGCTTTTGATGGGTATTTTCGGAGTGTGTAATGTAATACATTTATTTTCAAATTTACAGATTACGTAAGGCCGGGAACCGCCGTCATTGATATAATTTGCCTCGCGGACTCTCTATTGTCTATAGCATAGTATTGACTTATAAGTATCACGCGTTTACAAACACCTAC
>JAEQML010061514.1:0-25637 GCA_016904865.1 Pissodes strobi
ATATATATGTATTTTTCTCATCCTCAACACATCGTTGGCAAATTTTAAATAAATCCCTTGAAAATGTTTCTGGGAAAAAGACCTATACATTAAAACGTGTACGTATAACGAGATGGTCGTCTAGATTTGAACCCGTTAAAACATTAGGCATTGTTATGAAGAAACTCAAGATTCACTTGAGACTATTTATAGTACTAGTTTTGAGAAGCCGGAGGTTCGTGCCAAAGCCCAGTCTTATCTAGTGACATTAGGTACCTTAGAATTTGGCTTTTTTGAAGCAGTTTGGTCTGATGTGTTAGAAAGGGCAAATAGTGTTAGCCAGTCTTGGCAGGCTGTAAATATAAATTTAACTATTTGCTCAAATCTTTATACTTCTTTAAAAGATTTTTATTTATCACTTCGAGATAAATGAATACTATGAAAAAGAAGGTCAAATCTTATCTCAAGAACCCAACTATAAATTAAATCAAAGACTATGGAAAAAAATACAATTTGGGGAGACGGATAATGAAGTAGTACAAACTCCAAGAGACAAGATGCGTACCCATTATTATAGAATAATAGACCAAATTATTTGTGATTTGGAAAAAAGAGGACAGGCTTATGAAACTGCACTAAAGCCATTTCTATTTCTATTTTCATTAAAATATCTCGAGGATGAAAACATATTAAATGCTGCCAACGATTTAGCTCTTGTTTATCAACCTGACCTAGATCAACTATATTTTGGTAAGAAATGTGTCCAGTTAAAAAAAATTATAATTCTTGGCAATGAATTTTCAATGTCAAATGCGAAAAATTTGATGCATTTATTGCATTCCAATAATATTGTTTCAACGTTTCCCATCGTCGAAGTCATTTTAAAAATTTTCTTGACCCTTATGGTGACAAATGCAAGCGATGAAAGGTCATTCTCTACTCTAAAAAGAGTTAAAACATATTTAAGGAACTCGCTTCCACAAGAAAGGCTTAACGCTCTTTCAGTATTATACAAAAATTCCGACTTATTGAAATATTTGAATTTTAGTGAAATATTAGACAAATTTGCCCATTCTAAATCGCGAAAAGTCATATTTAAGCAAAGCAAAGTAGTTTTAATATTATATATTATTAAATTTCAAATATTTTAGACCACAGTTTGTTATACTTACCGTAAAACCAAGTTGTACGCGTTTTACACTTTTATAATGATAAATTTAAGGTTTTAACTTTTTTGTTTAATCTTTTTTTTTTGTATGCTTATGGTATAATGCGTGCGTATGGTAATAACGCAACATTATGACGATCTTAAGCCTAAAAAAAAATTAGTGTTTAAAAAATGTCTTATAAAAGGGAGGCGTTCTTTAAAATTAGCACCCGGCGGTAGCTAAGGTAAGTCCGGGACTGTTTATAACAATAATAATGTATTAACGATAAACCATTAACAATGATTTATTCGTCAGAAAACTGAGATTCTATTATACCCAATTACTACGGTGCGCATGTTTTCTCGATTTGAGGTACAGTTTATAGGTCTTTGTTTAATGTCTTATAATTTATAGTTTTTCTTAAGAGTTGGGTTTTATTTAGGAGCACTAGAATATTTCACTAAACTTTTTAACTAACTATTTAAACTCTTCTCAGAACTCTGACAAACTTCTTGTCTTGGCTTTACTATGGTGGTTGTGAAACTCCCGGTCCTAGCAGTCGTCAAATGACTAACCGGTGCCAAGTTTGGTAAGGAATAATGGAGTAGAACCTAAAGCAGCTGTATAGCTAACTTTAAGAGCGGATAGAACCCGTAGGCAGTCGTCAAATGACTAACCTGAGAGCTAGAGGTGAGACCAAACTCTGCCGAACTGAAGGTTCGTTAGCGTATTTATATTAAATAAGTGATGATCATAGCATGCTTAAGGTTGAAAGTCGCTCCCGTTGATTGCTCGCGTTGTTCATAGTTTGCTTTTAATGTTTATATAACAATCTCTAAGTTCAAGTTCAAACTTACGACAGGGTGATATTTCTTTAGTAGCTTATGCATTTTAGTAGATTACAATATAAAAAGTTAGTTAGTCTCTCTTTAAGGCACTTCTCAGCTATTTGTGCAAAGTTTTTTTATCACACTGTTTGTCACTGGCTTTGTAAATGGGAGTAACAACAGATGTTTTAAACTATTCGGAAACAAAGCTGGTTTTAAATATAAGGTTTATTATATGGACCAATGGATTAATTAAATATTTATAATATTGTTTTATGTCTTCTGTCCGTACTGCATAGTAACCAGGGAAGAGTTTTATATATTTAATAATTTCAATTTCATCAACAGGCTTCAAAAACATAGAATTAACGATTTATAATCTATTTGAGAAATGGCATTCGGATGTTTTATTTTATTAGCCATTTTTTTGCCTATATTAATAAGAAAGTGGTTGCCATATTCAGCCATTTGCCTTTCGTTTGTTAATATGTTGTAATTTTCATCTTTTATTTCCAATTTATCAGAATATACCTTATTTTCATTAACTGCATCTGATATTATACTCAACATTTTTATGAAATCATGTTGATATATATTTATTTGTGATTTATAACAGTTGAATTTTTGCTTATTAAGAATTTCGATTAAATTATTTGTATAATTTAAGTAAATATTTTTTTTTACCAGACTGTAGTTTTTTTTCATTTTACCTCGCTTTTTAATTGCTGAGAAGAGACCTGCAGAAATCCAATGTTTAAATTTCCTATGCTCAAAATAGTATACTGTTCTATGAACATAAACTGTAGCTTTCTTTTTTTTTAATCAATCCGCTATTCAAGAATATATACAATTAGATACATTTACATTTTCATTTATGATGGGATTACAACTATTTCCTAATAAAAGCTTTTCTCTAAGCAATGATTGGAACATTAGTATCGAGAAGAGTATCTTAAGCAGAGACAAATAGGAGACAGTTAAGTAAAATAGCAAATTTATCCCATTTATGTCATCTCTTTTACTTAATGCATTTCCGTATAGCTCTCTCTTTATCTAGCATCACCAAAGGTGATGGAGCCAAAGTCGTGTCGACGCTGTTGCAAATACAAATATATGTCTTTGTCTAACTCATAGATTCTGTGTTCGAAGCTGAACAGCTGAATACTAGATGGCATCGACAAGTAAAACTATGACAGTTCAATACTTTACGCCATGGGCATTTACGATAATTAGAGCGGTATCTACCTGTATGTATCTGAGCGGTCGTTAATTTGTGTTCCATTAAACAACCGCGTTCTGTAATTCAGTTGAATCTACCGATACATGTACCGCAATGTAACTTTATGGATCTGCTACTTGTGTCGGTTCATGTCGGTTTGTTTACACCTTATATTGACCTAACCTACAAATTTAGCCTGCGAGCCTGTTGTTATTTATATACTTTCGAACTTCTGAAAATAACTTTACTATTGCATTCATTTTAGAGAGAAATACCTAATTAAAATACCTTCAACATCATAATAGCGAAAAGCAACATTTTCAATATATTTTTCAATAAACACACGTTAATTCTTTTATGTTTTCTGCATTAAAACTGAAACTATTTTATAATGCCTTTCTTTAATTTCCGAATCACTACTATCTAATATTTGAAAACTACCCAAGATTGCGATAGCTTGACGTTTACTATTCTTCATTATAATCAATTTTTTTTAGGTTATTCGCGATCCGCACCGTTCCGTTCGACAATTACCATTTATCGGAACGTATCGACGTTAATCAGCTGATTACCGCTGTATACCTACCGGTAGATACCGCAACAATTATCGTAAATGCTCGATGTTTTCATTTTAGGTCGTTTTTAATTTGGTTTGCTGGTGTTTTTCTAATTTGTGTTAATTTCACAAATTTTTGCTTAAAGATATACTTTTTCCTTTATTTTGTGGCTGGCGTGGAGTAGATCAATGGACTGCTTAATAGAGACAAAACAAACAGCATCAGGGCTGCTGAGGCTGCTTGCATTGTTTTTGGATTAAGAAAAGATGAAGTTTTGGCAAATCTTAGTGTGTGTTCATATAATTGGCAGACTGTAAAAAGTTGTTCCAAGAGGCCTTTTTTGGCAAAAAATTAATGCTTCAACATGATGTCCCATATTAAAGGCAGACTGTAAAAAATGGTCCTTTTTTCTGCCACGAGCTGCCGGTCTAATATGGACCATATCCATATATTTAAATGTAAATTTTCATCTCGCCGCACTCTGGACAAATGCACAAATGCTTTTTGAAATATGGAGACATCAGTCAGTTGATCTTTCTTGAGTAATAAAGATGAATTAAAATAAAACATTTAAATAGATCGGAGAACTAAAAAACAAATAAAATATTATTCACAACATAATGTGTTTCTATTTTATTTTCCTTTGTTACATGGAATCTCTTCTGTAATAACCTCTGCTATTATTGCCTTATAAATATTATACACAACCAAGAGACACGAAAGTTAAAAAAGATAAATTTTCATCCCATAAACAACTTGGAAGGTAGAACTTTACGAGATTTGTTGTGGAAAAAGGCCTCTCTCTCTTCTGCAGAATTTGCCGCTGAAATAAGTTTTAGGAATGCTGAAACTTTAAGCAATATATAGTATTCAATCATTTCTTAACTCAACCATTTATTTATTATTTTTATTGGTATTTTTACCAACACAAAGATAATAATTATTATTCATGGTAACCTTGGAAGGCCATAAAATAATTAATATAGAAAATCCGGCCCAGACTGCAAATAGTGGTAGCTATTCAATTTACTGTCTGAAGATATGTGACTAAATAGTAGTTAGCTACAATATTTCTTTTTGATTTATTTTTATGAAATAACAATAATTTGTCCTCCTGTATTTTTTGGGCGTATAGAATAATTAAACTGAATAGGATTAAGTTCATAGCTCATCATCTTATTGTAGTATAACATCCCAGGTTCGTTTAACAAGGTTGAATGAGATAAGTTGTGATTTGTCTTTCTTTTGCCAATCGACGTTAAAACATTAAAAAAACAATAACTAGTGCGGAGACAATTCTTCGTTTTGATAGATAGGCAGAGGAGAAAAACTTGGCTGATTGATATCGCCATTCCTAATAATAAAAACTTGCAAAGCACAACTACAGGTAAGCTTACTAAGTATGCAGATTTTGCTCATGATATAAAACAGGAATGGCATCAAGACAGCGTCTCCATTGTGCTACTGGTAATTTCATCTACAGGGATTGTTCACAGAACTTTATCAGTTCACCTCAAAACACTTGGGCTCCATCCACACATAATAACTACACTGTAGAAATCTGTCATCCTATCTACCTGCAATATAGTCAGGAAAGTCCTTAATTTACAATAGTGAGAGTCATCTTGCCACAGGCTGATGACCCTTGAAAACCGCACACAAGCAAGAAATTTGAATAATAATAATAATAATAATAATATTAAAAGACCTCTTCAGACAACAGGCTAAGACGAAGCGATCTCGACTTCGCAGGTACAACGAGCTTTCCAAGAGAAAACAACAAAATGCAGACTTCACAGCAGACAGAAATAAATTTTTTAGGAAGAACGCCTAGAAAACTCAGGCAGTGCTCAAGCCCCAGCCAACACAGATAAATTCCACTACTATTGGAGCTCCATCCGGTCAGATCAGCACAATACAGCAGAGAGTTCGAATGGAGAACAGATGAGATGTTGAACAAACTGCATCGGAAGTTGAGGAAATATCTGTGGATCATTTAACAGAAGAAGATATTTCCCATCAGGCTATCAGGACAGCCCGCAATTGGGAAGCGCCGAGACCAGATGTACTGCACAACTTTTGGATCAAAAATCTCCCGGCATATTTTCCAAGCCTTGCTCGATGTTTTATGGAAGCATTGTATGATCCCTCAATTAATAAACTAAAATTCCATAAGTTTCTTACAGATGGAAAATACATGTTGTTCAAAAAGGGAGACCCCGCTATACGTAGCGACCATAGACCAATCACGTGCCTCGGTCGGTAGTATACAAACTGTTTACGTGATTTCTCAATAACCGAATATACGAACACTACGTTACAAACAACATACTGGTGGAAGAGCATTAGCCTGGTGCGAACATCAACTTTTCATAGATGCAGTGGTTATAAAACTGGTTCAGACTAGGAAAAAGTATCTTAATGTGTGCTATATTGACTACCACAAGGCCTTCGTTTCGGTCCCTCATGATTGGCTGATGAAGGCACTGGAGATTTACAAGATTTGTCCGAAAGTAAGAGCGGTGCTCCAACATCTCATGAGTACCTGGCGGACCAATATCCTTGTAAACAGCAACAGCGCTGGTAAAGTCAAGATATCCAGAATATTTTTGAAGGAGACCCTGTATCATCTGTGTGGTTCTGCCTGGCTCTGAACCCTCTCCCTACGCTAATGAACAACACGAATATTGGGTACAGACTTAACATCAGGAACAGAAGAACGGTTTATGGACTGCCACTCCTACATAAGGATCCACCATTGCCACGTAAAATCTGGCATTATAATTATGCAAACTTGGAGGATCTAAGAAAGTTCTACCTGGATTTTCTTTTGCTCGAAGTCTGCTTCCGCACTGACGATCTGTCGGCTTGTTGCGAACAGATTACGCAAGTAATCGCCTCAGGAATGAAAGCATACATCCATCAAGCCACCGTTAAAAGGAAAGCCCTGGTTCGACAGAAGATGCGAAAGAGCCGTAGGTAGGAAACAACAAGCCTACAAGTACTGGCACACAAGCAAAGGACCAGGAATAAACTTTGGCAATGCCCCAGTGGCTCCGGGAATTTCTGGTCGGTAGCAAAGGTAGTAAGTAATAACTTTACAAAAACGTTTCTTTCACCTTTTACGGACGAACGCGCCGGGCGTCACGGCAACTACAGCTGAGACTCATCACCGTAGACAGGAACAGATTACAACAGTTAGCAGAAGAGGGTCAGTCCTGAGAACACCACCACCACTAAATAAAAACAGTAGTGAAATACCAAACCAAGCATTTGCAAGGAGGGATTCAATCCCAAAAACTCCATCCAGAACGAGAAGTTTTTCACTTCCAGAGGTACAAGTGAAACCAGTGACAGAACCACAAGTAGAAATGCCAAGCCAACCTAAAAGAAAAAGAGAAAACGGTAGGCCATCTAAAAATGACGGAAAACGGAACAAAAACCCAGAAGCAGCGCTCAAAACCATCTTGTTAGAGACATGCAAGGAAATTAGATTTATGGAAAAAGTGGTCGGGCAAATGTACAAACCCAAAAAGGAGATATCGGATGCGGTGTCACGCCTCGCACTGCATGCTGAAGAACTTCAGAGGCCTGAAGTCTTTAACTGGCTAGACGATGCCAGAATCACGAAAAGCGATATAGAGGAACACTATCTTAAGCAAATCGCCACCATGCAAGAAAGACACGACAAGGTAGTTATGGATAAAATAAGAGACCTAGAAAAATACAAACAGCTGATACAAAATATGACACAAAATGAAAACACAGAAAAGTGTGTAGAATGCACAAAAACGCAAAAGAGGGCAAAAAAGTGGCGGGCTCTTAGGATAGACGAGATTCTGGAAAACTTCCAGAAAATTTCAGAAGATGATTGGAACGAAGATGTATTTCATAAAATACCTGAAAAAAGTAACCCAATCTGGGAGGCGCCAGCAGGCTGGGATATACTTCTACCATGCAACAAGAAGCTGTCATCAAGCGACAAGACCATAAGAAGAGCTCTAGAAAAGTTTGGGGGCAAGGAAGGCCTCATTAAACAAAACAAAGAGGAAGGGAAAGTAGCTCTGATGTCCCACACACTAGGATTTCCTGATCAGAACGGAAACGTAACTAGCAGCCACCGGTGGATCTACTACCCCATCATAACTAAGGAGGAAGCCACAGAGGATTCCGAAGATGTGCACATCTTTAAAGCCATCCAAAATGTTAAGAACAACATGATGAGACAAAACAGAACAAAACTTGAAACAGAACAAAACTTGTCTTTCCGGAGATGGAAGGCGTTGTAGGAACAATCACCACCAGAATGATCCAGTACTTATTCTCTGGCACAAAAATACAAATCATCAAATGCAACACCCAAAATGTCCACAGAAGCTTTAGTAGACAAGCATCGCGAGCCGGAGATGAAAGAAATCTAACGGCAAAACTTCGTAACCCTAGAAGAGAAGCCCTAATAATTAAAATTGATGAAATTAAATTCTCAGACATATTAAAAACCGTCCAAAAAACAGTAATTCCCAATGAAATCGGAGTAGAGGTCTGAGAAACCAGAGAGACAAAGAAAGTTGAACTGCTAGTCACAATACAAAACGATCTGGATAAAGCTGAAGTCCTAAAGGGGGAAATCTGCGAAAGGCTCCCAAATGCAAACGTTACCTTACGTATAGACAGAAAAGTGCTATACATAAAGGACCTGGACAGTATCACAACGGAAGAAGAAATCAGAAAAGCCATAGGAAACGCTATCGAAACTAACAAGGACAGTTTCGAAGTAAGAACTCTCAGACCCACCTTCGGAAACAAACAAAACACGACAGTAGTCATAAACGCCTTAAAGGGTAACAAACTACTACAATGGGACATATAAAGATGTGCTGGACGAGATGACGAGTTATAGAAAGGCAGAACGAAGTAAAGTGCTTTTGATGCTGGAAACATGGACACACGAAAACACAGTGTAACGGACCAAACAGGGAAAACAGCTGCCTGGAATGCAGTAAAGAGGGACACAAAGCATCCGATTGTTCAAACTCAGAGTACTGCATTCATTGCAAAAAAGAAGGCCACCAATCAGGCTACTCCAAGTGCCCCTCCAAACAGCAACGCAGAGGAGAAGGTGAACCTAACCGGAGAAAAAAATCAGCGAACCATCAATGAAAGCCTTGTAAATTAACACAAACAGAAGCAGACCAGCACACGACATGGCCCTAGCTACAGCTCAACAAATTAAAGCTGGAATAATTCCCATTAGTGAACCCAATATAGCAGCCATACGCAACAGGAACGACTGGATTTTCGACGAGGAAATAAATACAGCCATTAAAATACTAAACCCAAAACTCATGGTCAAAGAACAAGGAAGAGGCCCTGGCTAGAGCGGGCTTTGCCATATACAGCTGTTATGCCTCCCCAAACAGAGATATCTCGGAGTTCGAGGACACACTTGACGCAACTGGCCAGCGCATAAGATCCTGTCAGGAAAAGTCAATTGTAGCTGGGGATTTTAACGCCAAGTCTCCCCAGTGGAGAATGGGGATAACCGACAATCGAGGTCAAATTATGACGGAGTGGATGGCAGAACACGACCGGTCAATCACCAACCAAGGGGATAAACCAACCTTCCACCGCCAAAATTACAGTTCAATTTTGGATCTGACTCTGGCAAGCGTAAACATTAAAAACCTCATTACGGAATGGGAAGTGAGCGACAAAGAATCGTTAAGCGACCACTACTTTATTACCTTTAATATAACAGAAACAACGGCAAGTATAAATACGAGACACAAAACGAGGGGCAGGAACACTAGAAAACTCGACAAAGCTATAAATCAAATTCCAGAAGATGGAAACCCAACACCACGGATGAGCTTCTCCAACAAGCTCAAAGAGATATGCAACAAATCAATGCCAAGAAGAAAAACTCTGGTAGAGGAAGACCCGTGTATAGGTGGAACGATGAGATAGCGGAGCTTCGAAAGGAATGCCTCATGCAAAGGAGACGATGTACAAGAGAAGCAAAAAGAAGACAGGGGCAACAAAACCTACAACTTTGGGAATCCTACAAGGAAGTAAAAAGGGCACTACGGAACAAAATAAAAACGGCTAAGAGAACCTGCTGGAAAACACTGTGCAATGAAATTGACTGTGATATATGAGGAGACGGTTACAAAATTGTAATGGAAAGGCTGCTCGGTTTCCCACCGAGGCCTCAAATGACGATGGAAATGATGGAGAATGTTGCAAAACACCTCTTTCCCGAGCACAAACCTGTGATATTTAACTGTGATAGAACTGTGATATATACAAAATTTACTATAAAAGAACTCAGCATACCAAAGAATAAAGAGTAACAAAGCACCGGGACCCGGACAAGTTCCTACGGAGGTAATCAAAGAACTAGCTCAGCAACGTCCAGGGTATATACTTGCGGCATTCAACGAATTTGCAGAGCACGGTATCTTTCCCGAAGATTGGAAGAGAGCGACCCTAATACTCCTTCGCAAGGGCGATAAACCAGCGGATAGTGCAGGCTCCTATAGACCTATCTATCTCTTGGACATTGAAGGAAAGCTTTTCGAGCACCTTATTCTAGCCAGACTAAACAACGAACTGGAAAAGACTGGAGGCCTGTCAGATAGGCAATACGGTTTTAGGAAGGAAAGACAAACGACAGACGCCATAATGGAAGTAGTCAGACCCGCTCAAGAGGCTGCTGCCTTCACCCCTGCGCATAGACGCTTATGTGTTGTCATAACCTTGGACGTAATAAATGCTTTTGACAGCGCCTCCTGGCAAATAATCTTAGACGTATTAAGAAGAAGGGAAATTGAAGAAAGTTTTATCAACCTAATCAGATCATACCTGTCTGATAGGGAAATAATCCTAGAAGCGGAAGGCGAAACAGTTTATAAAAAAAACAAGCAGCGGCGTCCCACAGGGCTCAGTTCTGGGTCCAACTCTTTGGAACGTTATGTACGACGATTTACTCGAGCTAGACTAACCGACGGGCGTAAGACTTATAGGATTCGCAGACGATGTAGCAATGTGGTGGTAGCTAAAACGGAAGAGGCCCTAAGAAACTTTGCAAACACAGCACTCCTTAGAGTAGACAACTGGTTAAAGGGCAGGGGTTTGCAGCTTGCGCCCGAAAAAACTGAAGCGGTACTACTAAGTACAAAAAGAAAGCTGGGTCAGATAAGTTTTAACGTTCAAGGCTCAGTCATCAAATTGAGCAAGTCCATTAGGTACCTCGGGGTGTGACTGGACACAACTCTAGGTTATGCCGACCACATTAACAAGATACTCCAGAAAGCAGAGAAGACCATGAAAGCTCTTATCAACTTAATGCCAAATATCGGAGGGCCCAGGGCAACAAAGCGACGAGTACTGACAAGTGTGGTCCACTCCCAAATACTATATGCAGCCCCGGTATGGTACATGGCGGCAAATAATAAGAAACTCCTTTCAAGGATAAACCGGGTTCAAAGACTCCTATGTCTAAGAGTATGTACCGGATATCGTACCACTACCGTAGCAGCACAAGTCATCGCTGGAATACCCCCGATAAGACTTATGGCAATGGAACGAAAGGAAAGATATGAAGGGAGAAACAAGCAAGAAGCCAGGACTGCGTTACTTGCCAAGTGGCAAGAACAGTGGGTAGAGGACACCTACGGACGCTGGACGTATGGCCTTAACCCAAATATTCAGGTCTGGCTGGAAAGGTCATACGGAGAAGTTGACTACTTTCTCAGCCAAGCACTTTCAGGACATGGGTGCTTCAAAAAGTATCTTTTTGACAGACGTAGAGCAGACATGGAGAGATGCACTTACTGCGAACATACCGACGACGTAGACCACACGCTGTTCACCTGCCAAAGATGGGAGGACCCTACGGATGAATTCTCAAGAGACACAGGGAGGCGCTGTGATGCAGAGAATATTATGGAACGTCTGGTTACGACAGAGGAGTTAAGGAACACGGCGCATCATCGAAACTAAAGAGCGGAAAGCAAGATAATCACACCTTCTGGTGAAGACGCAAATCTAAACAAACCACGAATGCATCTGTGATGGATCATTACTATATCTGTGATATTTCCAACAAGAATATACTGTTATATTTTACCGCACCACTGGGTCTGTTTGTGCTTGTTGCCTATCGAAAGTAAAATGGTTTTCAAGACAATCCCCGCACTGAATGCGAGAGCGGTTCCAGTGCGAAGGATGAAGAGCAGGGGGAAGGGTTTTAGGACAAAGAGGCAGTCACTGCCTGGTCAGCTTTCAACATCGACCAGGTGTCTAGATAGAGATTTCCTAATCCCCTAAAAAAAATACAACAGTTAATCAAGATCTGGAGAAGGTTCGAACATGGGGCGATAGGAATATAGTCCAGTTCAATGCAGCAAAAATCCAAGCTGCCGTTTTTACCAAGAAAGTCAATGCGGCAGGCCCTGATGTCATTATGGCAGGATCGACCATTCCTTCATCCTCGTCAATCGGACTGCTGGGTCAACAGCAATATGTCCTGGCATGACCATGTTGCTAACATCGCAAAATCAGCCTCGCAGAAGCTTGGAGGGCTATTTCGCAACAAAAACTATACACAACGCAGCAGCTGCTCTTGCAAAGCGCAAATAAGACCGTGCTTAGAATATTGCTCACACATATGGGGTGCCGCACCTAAGCACACCATAAAGCTGCTGGATGCCATTCAGGAGAGAGCTATGCGTCTCATCGGCGACACGGAATTGACCCGGATCTGGATAGTGTTGAACACCGAAAAGCGGCAAGAGCGCACCCGTTCGTCGTACAACTGGAAACACCTAGAACGTCGCTTTGCAAGCACTCCTTTGTCTGGCGTACTGCATTACTGTGGAACTCGCTCCCCGGACATTTATTTCCTCCTAATTATAACCTACAACTAATCAAGAACCGTCTTAATCAACATCCTCGCGCACATACCGCTCGTCGGGTGTCATAGGATCTCCCTTTAGTGTGTGTGCCACTGTCATAAAACAGATTGTGAGAGATTCAGCGATGTGAATTTTTGTCTGCTTGTGTGACTACTCCGTACAAGGAAGTATGCCCGTTGCTAAGTATTTTCTAAGGATTTTATGTGATGTGCATGGAGTAGGTATATAAGTGTCTATAAGTTATCTTCCTCCTTCTTTCCTATATTTATTGTAAGTCTCTCTGAATTTGGGTGTAGTTTTCTGCTTCGTCGATTCAGTTCTTGTAAGTATATTAATTTATATTTTCTAGATCTGTTATTGTTAATTTTTTAACTTCTAAGGAATCTGCGAAGAGCGGAATGTCAAACGTATTAATGGCCTTGAATGGGTGTATATTTTAATGTCGTAGTTTTAGACGTATCTTATATTATTCTTTAGTTAGGTGCTATTTTCTGTTGTGTGGTCTATCCTTGTGTTTTGCTGGAATCCCAAATATTGGTATGTTTCATCTTCCTGCATCTCATCTAGTAACTGATTGTTAAAAGTTTCTACATTTATTCTATAATGTTTTCCAGTTACGAATTCCGACTTGCATTCTAATGTCTGCCATTGTTTCCTCTATTATTTGTAGTAGGCCTCTCATTTTTTGTGTCTGTGCTGAAAACCGTATTTTGTATTATTAGTATTGGAGAGTGGGCTCAGGAAGAGGCAGAACTATAGTGCGCTTAAGGGCGCTTTAGACGGTGCCTTTTTTCGTGCGTTAGCGCATGCGGCATTTCGTGAAGCAGCGCATGCAATATAGCGCACAAAACCGTTGCTTTTTTATATCGTGCAACATATCATTTACACTTAAAACTGCTGCGTCTTGCACATTTCAACAGGGATGTTTGGAAGTTTGGAGGTTTGTGTGCTGCGTTTATTATAATAGCGAGAAATAAAGAACGTAATAAACGCAAGTATTGGATATGGGAATTAATGAACCTTTATGAAATCTGTAGGTTATTTTATCGATTTAAAGTCACTTATTTTAAATCAAACAGAAAAGAGTGCGTGTTTCATATTATACGAGGAAAAACAATATTCTGTTTTTTGAGCTTAGGTTTGAAACACCTTGTGGAGTTTTTCAACAGGCCAGAAAATTTAAAATGCAGTTAGCGGTCAAAGTTTGGCTTTTCTTAACATTTTTTTTTTGGTTCATCTCGATCGCTTTATTTTCGTCAGAAATAATGATGTTTAAAAAAAACACTAGTAATTTAGAAATAATTTTAATTTCTGGCAAACCACCGTTCCTAATCTTAATGAACATGTCCATGGAATATTGTTTTCGTTTTCCATGGAATGCTTTTGCAAATGTCATTCGAAATACATAATCATTGTGTATTGACAATAATTACTCTGGCGAAGATGGTTTTATGTCTAGAAGTGGTATCAGCTATTGTAGCTTTGATACATGATGGTAGAGACCAAAGTTATGTAGTTAATAGATTTAGGTGTGCGCGAAGTACAGTGCAACGTGTTTACGACCGCTTCCTCGATACAGGTTTCTACAGCAGGCGTCCAGGGACAGGTCCACGTAGAAGAACTTCTAACAGGGACCATCGCTTCATGGTAACTTTATCGCTACGGAATCGGCGTTTACCAGCAGTACAAATACGAAATGAATTACATCATCTAAGACGTCTAAACGTAAGTGAACGAACTACTAGAAGAAGGCTTAATAGCGCAAATCTTCTATCGTTTAGACCCGCTACGCGACCCGAGCTTAACAGCGGACATCGGCTCACTCGGATGCGATTTGCCAGAGAACACCAAAACTAGGATGAAAATAAGTGGAGTCGTGTATTATTTACCGACGAATCAAGATTTTTAAGGTTTCCAGACGGAAGAGAAAGAGTATGGCGACGAGCCGGTGAACATTATGCCGAATGTACATTCAGTCCAGTTTTCAAGGAGGTTCAATCATGGTTTAGACCGGCATTTCTATGGAATCACGCACTGAGATATATCTTATTCCCAGGGGAGCTATTAATGCTGAAAGGTACATCAACGAGATACTAGCAGATTATGTTGTTCCATATGCACAGTGGGTAGGAAATGGTTTTCTTCTTATGCAAGATAATGCGCGACCCCATACAACCCGGATAGTTAGAGATTACCTGAACAACGCTAACATCCAACAAATGAACTGGCCACCACATAGCCCAAATTTGAACCCGATCGAGCATTTCTGGAATATGCTCGGTAGGAGAATTCGAAATCTAATACCGGCCCCCAGAACCTTGGATGAACTGCGTCGAGCACTCTCCGAGCAATGGGCAGTTATCCCCAGGAAGATATTAGTCGCTTGCTACAAACTATACCGAGAAGAATAGACACTATCATTCAAGCTCGTGGGAGTAACACTCGATATTAATGCTGTTTTTGTATTTTTAATGTTATTTTCTTGTGTTATTGTTTAATAACTTAAAATGTTTAAGATAAAATAAAAATTATTTCAAAATTAATAGTGTTTTTTTAAACATCATTATCTCTGACGAAAATAAAGCGATCAAGATGAACCAAAAAACAAAATGTTGCTTGACAGCTAACCGCATTTTAAATTTTCTGGCCTGTTGTAAAGCTCCACAGGGTGTTTCAAACCTAAGCTCAAAAATCAGCATATTGTTTTTCCTTGTATAATATGAAACAGGCACTCTTTTCTGTTTCATTTAAAACAAGTGACTTCAAATCGATAAAATAACCTAAAGTTTCTTAAAGGTTCATTAGAATCGGTTCATCAGTTATGGTTGTTTGAAATTTGTTAAAATATTTTGAAGTGCCCGTTTTTCGTGCCGGTCAGTGTAATATGAAATAACTAAAAAACGGCTAGTCCAAACATAGGCAAACGATATATATTTGAAAAGCTGATTCTAAGGAGATCTTAAAATTGTAATAATATACAGGGCATTCTATTAAAAGAAAATGAAAAATCGAAATTTTTTTGTTTTCGAACAGTCATTTGGTTTTTTTTTTGGTACTTTGTTTAAAATATTCAGGAAAAATCCTGAAACTTTTATTTGAACATTGTTTCTGTGCCTCTTTAAATCAGGATTCTAAAGGGGTGGCAAATTATAAGTAAAAACCTTGTACATAATGCCTGAACATCATCATGGAGTATAATCCGATTTTTGTAATTATAGGGTCTTCACATCGCCACAAACAAGTGAAATTTCTACAGGAGTCGATAAACTCGAGAGTTCTATCATTGTTCCATTCCATTTTGACTTAGAAAATGCGAAGAGGCAAAAGATAACGCAAACAAAGTCCCAAAAGTCTTGGGAAACCCTGCGTCTCTTTGCCTTTTGACGCAAACGATTGGTGCGCTTTAAGGAGCACGTGCAGAGACGCATGCGTCATAGTTGCGCTACGATGCATGCATCAAGATGCATGAAAAAGGGCATCGTCTAAAGCTCCCTTTAGTGAGTCTCCTTGAAAGGCTTCTATTTTAATTTTTATGTGTCGGTTCTCATTTCTTCTTTACCTGGTGTTAAGTGTATGTTGGTTCTCCAGGTGTTCATGATTTCTAGTATTTTCTTTAGCGATGAATGTGGTATATTATTATTATTATTATTATTATTATTATTATATCATATTAAGAGTTGATACACATATCTATAACATGATAATTATACCAAGGACATAAATGACATAATTTCCACTGATACCATTGTTTCCATAACAGTTATCTTCCTGCTAAAGTTAACACTTGATAGATATATCGCCCACAATACAGGACAGTCTATTGAAAATGTCTTGAAAACTCATAGATCATTAGATCAACAGGAGAAAATAATAATTTAGCATATTTGACGCAAGTATAGGTTTACATTTGCATCTATTTATATCTATTTTAATTACAACCATTATTTCTTAAAAGTTAATTAACACGAAAACAGTTATCAGGCGACATCGCAACGTGTTTGAATATTGTCCATATCTTAATAGTTTTGATCGTGGAAATAAATACAATTTGGTGCTCAAATTGATTTTGTGTCGGTTTGTACGTGAGATTAAAATTATGGAGAACTACATGTTTTTTTCGTAAGTAGCATTTTTTGTTGTTGATATTTTATGTACAGCTCTGACAGAGCTCTAAATTTTTGAGAATTTAAAGAACATGTCTAAAATTTAAACTGATTCATAGAATTACGATATCCGATTACATTTACCAAAAAGATGGGATTTTTTGCATCAACAACTTTTGACATACGAATCGAACTTCAAGAAGCACGAAATGGATCATTTTAGGCATCATATTTAAATCGATAGATTTTAAAAACAAATTAAAGGATTTTGGTAATTTTTTTACATTTTAAAATCAGGTTTTATACGCAAATTGCATTTTCATATTGTACATACGCTGCCGGACAATTTTAGGGGATATGGAAATTTAATGTCTGAACTTAAACTCGAATAAAATGAATAATTTTCACTCAATCTCCAAAAATGGCTTTTACTCTGAAAGGCGTATCCTTCTATTTTAATTATATGCTAGGAAAAATAAAATTCATTAAACAAGGCGCTACATACAGGGTGAAATATAAAGTATTATTTTTTTCCCATTTTTTAAAACCCCTGTATAAAAGATAGCACCACCGAATTAAGTGATCTCTCTGATCATCTAGGGTGGCGGAAGTGTCGGCTATATTTTGTTTTTCGAATTTTGTTTCTATCTCATGTAATAAAGGTTGGAGGACGGTTTTTCTAAAACCATGCATTTTCAGATTAATGCATTATGGTTCTAGTTAGAAACTGAGTGTGCTGTGCTCATTATTGTTATTTATTATTGTAACCATAGTGTGACATTACAAAATTTACAGTTGTCATTTGGCTGTTTTTCTTTATCGTGTTTTCAAAGTATTATTACGATATGCCCCGACATTTAACTCCAATTGAAGTTAGTCGAGCTATTGGTATGCTAGATGGTGGAATGAGGCAAGCCGATGTAGCTATCCACTTTAATACTTCACAAAGCGTTATAAGCAGTTTGCTAAAACGCTTTAGAGAAACCGGTTCAGAATCGCGACGTTCAGGACAAGGTCGAAAAAGAAAAACGACAAGGTTTCAAGATCGCTTCATAGCGCTTTCAGCCAGAAGAAATCCGAACACTACTTCAGTCGCAATACGACGACAACTGGAAGATGCTGCAGGAGTTAATATTACTGCAAAAACAGTAAGAAGACGTTTGGCAGAGGCTAACCTTGTGTGTCGCAGGCCAATGAGAGGAATGCCACTAACTAACCAGCATAAGCGTAGAAGAATGGAGTGGGCAACTGAACATCAACACTGGGAGGCTGAGTGGAATAGAGTTCTGTTTACAGACGAGTCCCGTTTTGGACTGTACAGCGACTCAAGAAGAATTCGAGAATGGAGGCATAAAAATGCGGCTCGTCACTTAGGGAATGTACAATAAATTCATCCATTTTACGGTGGAACTGTTATGGTTTGGGCTGGCATTGCAATGGGACGACGTACTCAGCTGTATATCTGCAATGGTAGTATGAATGGACTAATCTATTCCCGGGATATTATAAATAGATTAGTAGCGCCTATAGCACAAGAAATGGGTGAATTTACTTTTCTTGATGATAACGCACCACCGCATCGTACGCGCGATGTTATTGCGAACATTGAAAGGCATGGTATAGGGCACTTGAGATTACCTGCTCTTTCTCCTGATTTGAATCTCATACAGCACGACTGGGATATGTTACAGCGTGCCCTTGATCATTTTCAGCCGCCCGTTCAAAATCTGGCACAATTTAGAGCCGTATTACCAATTTTGTGGGATAACTTACCGCAAGAACCTTTTAATAATTTAGTGAGGAGCATGCCGCGAAGGATTCAAGCCGTCTTGGAAGTTCGTGGTGGTCACACTCGGTACTGATGTTCTGTTTGATTTTCTTATATCATGTATTGTCATTGTATTAGTTACAGTAAAAATTAAATTATTTATAGCTATATTATTATTTCATTATTAAAATACTATGCATTAATATGAAAATACATCGTTTTAACAAAACAATCAGAGAACCTTTATTACATGAGATAGAAACAAAATTCAAAAAACAAAATATAGCTGACACTTTCACCACCCTAGATGATCAAAGAGGTTACTTAATTCGGTGGTGCTATCTTTTATACAGGGGTTTTAAAAAATGAAAAAAAATAATACTTTACATTTTACCTTGTATGTAGCGCATTGTTTAATAAATTTTTTATTACGCATGCATCATAATCAACGATTATCGCACGCTGCAGCGTGCTTAAAATAATGTTTATGATGCACCTACTTTTTGAAAGGTTTCTATACAAACATTTGATCATGTCAAATGTGACAGATTAATATATTCGTCAATATATCCCTTAAGTTTAATATTTAAAACATTTTTGAGATTATGATGCATTCGTAATAAAAAATAGCGTGTGATATACGTGTATAAGAGGCCTTTAAAGCCCTTGCGACTTACGAAACACTCCGCTGCGCGTCGTGTTTTGAAATATGTCGCGCGTGCTTTAAAGGCCCTCTTATACACTTATATCATAATATACTATTATTTTTCCTGGCATATAATTAAAATAGAAGGATACACCTCTCAGAAAAAAAAACATTTTTGAAGATTGGTTGAAAATTATTCATTTTATTCGAGTTTACGTGTAGCCATTAAATTTCCATATCCCCTAAAATTGTCCGGCGGTGACATTGGAAGTTAAAATATTATTAAATGTGTAATTAAAGTAGATCAAAAATTACCAAACAAGCAAGCGTAAAGACCAACAAGGATGAATTTTAGGACAAAAAAATCACTTAAACCCATGTTGTTTGCTTAAAAGATATTTTAAAATATTTAAAATTTAGGAAAATCGGATTTTCATAAATATAACACATCAAACGATTCACATTCTTGGATTCTTGGCTTTCTTCGAACAAATGGGCATTTGTAGGTGTAATTAGATTTTGTTTATTTTTAGCAGAGGCCTCGCCATGAACAACTCTAATGGCACTGTATAAAAATATGTAACGCAGAAGTGACGTTACGATTTATGAAATGTAATATATTTTTTTATAATTAAGTCATTCAAAATATACTACTCTTCCTTTTTGTATACTCCGGGTACCTATTGCATGACCAGAAACTAAAACCGCTCTGAATTTACAAAATAAAACTAAAGATAAAAGTTCTTAAAAATTCATTTTGAAAACGACAAGACTTCGGCTATAAAAGATATTAATCGCTATAGGATTTTTTCATTTTCTTCACAACAAATAGTCGCCGGGAACGTGTAGTGAAATAAGTTTTGTAATAATACAGGAAACATTAATTATGGAGTTTCAATGATTCAACTGTAAGAACTTATTAGATTTCTGGAAAACACTGGCGTCTCATGTATTTCCTTGATGATGAAAGTTGCCATTGACAAAAATAAACAAAAGCTAATTTTGATCGTTGATATTCTATGAAAACATGCCGAGTTTCAGAAATATTTATGAAAAATCGATTTTTCATAGATATTGTATCTTGAAAATCAATTATTGGATTAGAAGATCCTTTTATTTTTTTTCTTAGGTTTCACCAAGGAATCGTGTTTTAGAATTTTATGAGACACCTTGTACACTGTTTAGATTATAGTACGATCAAATACTCTCCAAAGTTTTTAAAAAATACTCACGTCTTAGAAAAATAGAAAGAAAATCCTCATTGAATTCCTAACTCTGTCCTATAGAAAGAAGTCTATAGATCCGTTAAAATGACCGTTAAAGTATCAAGTGACGAAAAACGAAGTTGATTGGCATAAAACACTCGTACAGTAATTATCTAGTCGAATAAAAAAAATACTATTAATCATGTCGCTGTCACACCACACACAAATAAAACTCTCCATCCATTTATATCAAATCCATTAATATTGTTCTGTTGCTCTTTACTTGTCATTAACGATCCGGACCCATATATACGTTTTCTTTCGAAAATTGTTATTTTTAAGTTACACAAGGAAAGTTGGAATACAAACAAAACCAGACGTACTTGTTTGCGTATTTACCCTGAAAACGACACACACATAATATCGAAACTCAGTTAGAAGCACACTTAGGCAAATATTAACCATGAAAAGCGTTGGCTATTATACAACTATATAGTATATTGTGTAACTAGGAGGAAAAGCAAAACATTCCTGGACGACTGTGGTAGTTGATGGACGAGGCGCAGCCGAGGCCATAGAGCCAAATATTACTGTAAATAAAAACGTGTTTTAAATTTAATATCAACATAATATCAAGTTTTGAATCGAGCGAGCTTGAAGTTTATTACGTAGCTACGGAAACTACAGCTAAATGTTACTTTTGATAGACGTCAGATCTGACAAGCAAGGCGTTTGAATATGACAGATATGTTACATTCCCGGCCTAGGCCGGGAATGTTATATTCCCGGACTGTTATTTTCTATTCTTGTACAGTTATTGCATGTTGCCAAGCAACGAATACAATATACTGGAATCATGACTTTTGCGGTGAGAAAACACATCGGAAAGGTGTCGTTTTTGGTCCGATCGGATAAAAACACATTTTTGTGATAATATTACAAATGCACCTGGTTAACACTTAGATTGCTTTTCATTATTGTGGTATTGTGTATTTGGGTATTGGGTATTTGTAATACCCTTGGACTCATAGTGTTTTGTTTCGCAAAAAGAAAAATAAAACCACCTTCAAACTTATTAAAAATTATTGCTTATAGAAATATTATTATTAATATTACCGTTATTAATGTTTACTATTTTGTCCTTATGTTATCATGTTACATGTTTTTTTTTAATAAACGTTTTTAATATAATTTAAAACCAGTTGATTTTTATTTTAAACAAAAGATATATATTCTTAAATGTATATTAGGGGGCGGTAATTTTCCTTTTTGTCCGGGACGACGCCGACATAAACGCTGAAGCGGACGCTGTGAGTATGGTTTGAAAAGTTGTAAAATCTGTGTATTCCGTTTTTGAATATTAGAGGTAATTAGTTAAAATTTGAGCAGATTTTGCTTTTTTATGGCTCCATTTCTGTGTACCAGATCGGAGAGATGGATAGCACAATCGGCAAGTCCTATAATAACAGATTTTTTGGCCCTTGAGTGGCATGAACCATTCAGTTCTTATGCTGTTGTTAATATGATGCAATATTCCATATAGTTATATAATTAGGATAAGTTTTTCTAATTCATAAGTGAATTGAAGTTTATTGTTATATTGATTAAATTAAAACTGTATAATATTTCTGTAACTTGATCTATTGGTATGACTGTTATACAGTCTAGAAAAAATGTATGTTGTACTTTAATTTTTTAATTACAGTTCGCTCAAGGTCTTCTATTACAATTTGAGCAACCACGCTAGAAATCGGTGCACCCATAGCACATCCTTCAATTTGTTCATAGATCTGGTTTTCATAGAGAAAATAGGTGAAATTTAAGCCAATTTCAGTAGCATTGAAGAATTCGTCTTGTGGGATGATTCTGAATTTTTCTTATTTCTGTCAATTTTTACTTAATGATTTTTAACCAGCATTTCATGAGGTTCCGGGACGGGGCAAGGAGGAAAATACTGGGGGCGGGGCTTAGAGTGAACCTTGTAGTCTATTGTTAATGTTCGGTGGTTTAGGTAAATAATGAGGAAGTTTCATCAAATTTATTTATTGCTTATTTCGGTAGCCCAGGATAATAAGTGGACACGTGTGTTTTCTTTTTGCCATTCTTTTGTTTAGAATTAGTTTGAATAAAATTACTTTTTTAAAAAAGTTGATCTTCAATAGTAATTCCATCACTGGCGAAATCGTTCATGTAGCTGTCTCAGTGATACCTGGTTTTGCAAGCAGTCCCATAGAAAACGTTGCCGAAGCCCAGAAAATCGTCAGTTTCAACTGTTTGCTCAGACATAGACCAATCCAAAGCAAGAAAACCACAGCTACGAACAAGAAAAATTAAAAATCGAAAAATTCAATATAATTTCGGATATAATACTATAACCAGAGCAACCCTTTACCGACCTAGAAACCAAACACTCAAGCTCAGAAAACCCTGCTATTGGCGATCCATACATTCAAAAAGCATTAAATATTTATAAAGCTCAAGTTATAGTTAAATACTCCAACAATAATAAATTTAAAGTTCAAAAAGAATTTATTTTTGATAAACAAAGAACTATTATATTTTTAAAAAAGGATCCATCTGAAGAACATCTCAGTGAAATTGTTAAATAACTTTTTATACCCAAAACCACATATTGCTTGCACTTCAGAAATAAATCTCAGCAACCATTTATAATCAGCATTTTTCAGAAATATTTCAAAAATAACTCACTTAACCTTTACATATCCAATAACCTTCTAGAAAACATAACAGACGTAGAAGAACAACAATTAAAAATTAAATACTATCACGAAACCAAAACGTCTTATCTAGGTATTCGAGAAAATATGATATCACCTAAGAAAAACTTCTGTTGGCCAAATCTATATGTAAATCTTTGCGAAATTCCCCAAAAAACCAGATACGAAACGCACCACAATAAAATAATTTTTATTCGTTCTTGAACCTTTTGACCACATTTATAAAGATATCTATAAAACACATAGTACTTATTTTCTAACTGTTATTGACAGCTTTTCTAAACTAGGACAGGCATCCTCACAAGAATCCAAGTAGCAATCAAACATAACTTAGTTTAACCATTATGGACTGTATCACTACAGATAATGGCACATCCTTTTTTAAAATTGAAATCCATTATTGCACACCCGACAACCCTAACTCAAACAGTACAATAGAAAGGCTTCATTCCACTTTAAATGAAATTATTCTTACCCTTAATCACCAAAATCCAAAAGAAAATGTAACAATCTTAATGAATTGTTGTTAGAGGAAAATTAGATTATAAAAACCCTCTAGAGCTTTCAAATGATCAAAGCCTTTCTCAATACATGTAAAAACATGCAGAACATATCTAAATAATTAGCCAAAGAACTTAACAAAAGATTAACTTCACAACGACAATCTTCTTTAGATAAAATAAATTAAAACCGAAATTTAGCCATTCTTTGCAAAAACCTTCCCACAGAAATCAAAAGTTGAAGAATTAGATAAATATAAAAAGTAAATAAACCTATTGTAGAGAAAAGTAATGTCGTAGTTATCTAAAATAGACAAATCCACAAAAACTTATTAAAACCACAACGTATAATTGTTTCAGATGAGACAAATCATCCCATTTCTGGTCCTTCTACCCATCGCTACGAACTTAGAAGTAAAAAGCACTAGAAACCCCATACTACCAACGGCCATATTAAAAACCTATATATCTGCTACTCAACACACATCCAATTTTCACGTAAATCCTACAGAAATCGAAAATCCCTTTTCAATTACTACCTATAAATTTAATCAAACTTATGAATATCTGCAGATAATTTTAAGAAATAAAAAAATTTGTCACAAACCCGATCGATCAACTACTTAGTGTTGTAGGTAGAGTCAACAAATGGATCTTTGGCACTTTAGACTCAGGTGATGAAACTCGTTGTAATAATTATTACCAAAAATCAAGACATTTTAATTGAAAATTTTAATAAATAACAATCAATTCTTACCCATGAATACAAAAATTTAGAAAAAAATAAATACTAATCAAATATTTTTAGTAGAAAAACCCAAACTTGCTGATTTTGATTTAAGATTTTAAAAAATATTAGTTATACCAGCTGTTCACAGAAGCAATAGTTGGTAAATTCGTAGAATTATGAAAATATTAAACACACAAAATCCGGCGAAAGATTATTATTTAATCCTTGCAATTTATTATTTACCTATAATAAGTGTTTTAGTACCAACTACTAAAAATTTGCTGTTCTTTTATTTTCTCCATGTAAGCTATAATGAAGGAACAACCCTGATATCGTCGTTGCGCCTTCAGAATGCGACATGTGAATTTTGATAAATTTTTCAGGAGAGTAAAAAAACTATATAGTATTTCTCGAAGTTGTGGAATACAAGCCATTTACTCAATTTCGCATTATGTTGCCTAGTGGACCATTGCAATGCGTATTGCATTCAAAAATCTAAGATTAGTAAATAATAGAACACTATTGTTTATTATCAAGTGCACATGTCTGATTTGAGATGCGCCTTTTGAACACATAGCTACTTTTTACCTATATCTATAATGCACAGAAGCAATAAAAAAAAGATAAGTAAATATAGCTATTAAGAAATGTCTGGTTGTGACATAGGGATGGTTATTTGATAAATACAGTATTTTTCTTATTAGTATTCAAACAAACATGTGTAGGTATTATAAAAAAGCTGGTAAGTAGTGAGGCTTTATTTACATACAGGAGCGAATTGAAAATAATAATATGGTAGTAAAGAACGTATTGGGAGTTTAATGGAAAAACTAGGTTGGTAACTCATACATTACATACATTAAAAATAAGAATATTTAAGTAACAATTCTACTCTGAATGTAAATGATCATAGTAAAGTTGGTAGTCTTTATGCATGTAGAACTTTAATGCCTGCAAACTTTGAATCTTCTTTTTATCAATTTTTCTTGGTTCATTGTACAGATTTGTAGGCTTCATTTCATTTAGTTTTAGTCTTCTCTGGGGTAGAGTTTTCCAGTCATCAGAATGTCGTAATTTATAAAATGTTTCCCCGTTAACATATTTCATCCCTCTGATATCGGCTACAGTTGGATCGCCGCGTTTTTTACCTGGACGAATTGAAGTGAAATTGTTGGGTAACCCTTCGTAATTTCTAAAAAATGAATAATCAACGTGGTTTATAATATAGGGTTGTTTTTTTCGCGCCTGTCCCATTCTATCAACATAATGAGAGGGTGTGTATATAGGAGGCTGAAAAAA
>MU193074.1:5192-25635 GCA_016904865.1 Pissodes strobi
AAAAAAAAAAAAACTTAGAATAAAGTATTGTCAATGTACCGTAGGAACGTTTACAGTTTAAATCGATTGTTTTATGTATATTTTGGAATTTTTAATTGGCGTTTGTGGTGTCATTTTAATTGTGATAGTGTATAGTACATGTTATTCAAAAAAATTTTTTCGAAATCGTGAGTTGTAGAGCAGTAAATAAGGTAAATCTAACGCTTTTCATAGCAGAATAATAGTGTCATTCAGACGAAAAAACCATTGGAATTTCAAATGAATGGTATGCTTATCGGGTTGTGAGATTCCTATTGTTAGCAGAAGTAAATCTGTATAGTCCGGGCGCTGACACTAGGTTTTGTAATTAAATTAAACTAAATTGAATTAATAATATAAGATCAATTTGTAATGGAACGATGCTTTAAATGTTGCAGGAACAAAGATTTTTTAAATTTTTGCTGCATAGAATGCAACAGCATTTTCCATCCTAGTTGTATGGACAGATGCCATCAGGTTGTCAAGCTAGGTGGATATAAAATTTTATGCTCATCTGCTTGCCAGGTGCAATCTGGTGATCGGGAAAATGAACTTGAAGTTTTCAGAAGAGAGATTGATTCTCTCCAAAAGAAAATTATTGACAAAGATAGACATATGGAAAGGATGAAGAGAAATAGTGAAGTTTTTGAAGCAGAGGTTTCTGAGGCTGAAAATACTTTTGCTGTACAATTAAATAAGTTAAATCAGCGCAATACTTATCTGGAAAAAGAAATGAAAGAAATAAGGAGCAAAGAGGAGCAGACGTTAGCTGAACTAAACTCGGCCAAGGAGATAAAGCAAATACTTGAAACAAAACTTAAGGAATTGACTGATTTTAACAAAAACATGGTGATCACAATAGAATCCCTAGAAAAAGACAATCAAGCCTACTCTAAGGAAGTGAAAGAAATCCAGCTTAAATTGTACAATCTGCAGTCAGAATGCAATACTGAGCAATACTTAAATCAAACCGAGATAAAAGAACTTCAGGAAACAAAAGAATGTATGCTAACTTCTATTAGAGTTCTAGAAACAGATAACCAGCAATACTGTGATCAGATTGAAATATTAAAGGACAAGATCAATCAACTCCAAATCTTACAACTACCAAAAGCAACAGAGAACACCCGGCAATCAGAATTAAATAACATTGTTAACAAGGATTCGTCAGCGTCGCCAATATTCCGTGTTGCCAATACATCCGAGCCTGAATCGAAGCACGGAAGGGAAGCCAAGCAGAAGAAGTTACTGATACTTTGCGATGAAGCTGGTAGAGGTTTGAACAGATTTTGACAGAAAAACTTAAAAATGACTATCAAGTGCAGTGTATAATCAAACCAGGTGCAACCTATGAGGGCATACTTGTGGATTTAGGTAAACTTGTAAAGGGTTTTACTAAACAAGATTCTGTAATTATTCTAGCTGGCACAAATGAATTTGAACAGAATAAAATTCCTAAAATAAGGGCTATTTGGGACCGAGTAAAAAATTGCACACATACAAATCTGTTATTCCTAGCCCACCCTGCTGCTTGCGGGTTTGCTGTTTCCGAGAGAATTCAAAGCTTTTTTCATAAATTTGGATGTTTCTTGGATAGAGTAGATCGGGTATCAGAGGGGATGGTATCTCTTCTAAATTATGAAGTAAAGGGAAATAAATATAAAAGGTTGGTTTATGTGGCAAAACTTATATCCAAAAAAATAATTTTGTTTAGTAGTGTGTTAAAAAATCTTATTTTTGTACCCATATTGCACAGAGAAGAGATGCTAAATCTAAATGTTGTAGATCTAAATATTGTAGATCAGCAATCACAGCATAGCATTACACTGAATGAATCTGCTGACAATTCTGATGTAATAGATATCACAGGTCTCTCAGAGTTAAATAATGATCAAACTTTTTTAGAACCAGCAATACCAAAAACAGTTTTTCCTTAGTTTTAGTGAATGTTCAGTCAATTAGAAACAAGCTTGATGATTTATGTATTTTGGCGGATAGTTTAAATTACCCTTCAATGGTGCTAATATGCGAGCACTGGCTCAGGCCGCATGAACAGATAATTTTACCAAACTATGTAGTTGTAGATATCTTTGTAGATTGGGTGGATATGGAGGAGCTAGTATTTTAATTCGTGAGGATTTGTGCAATGAATATAAGTTTAAGATTTCTGCTATTAATAATCAAAAAGAAGAAAATGTTTTTGAATTGTGTGCAGTCCATAGTCATTGTAAAAATATGTATATTTTATGTGTTTATCGAACGCCATCTAGTAGTGTGCGCGATTTTTTAGCTAAGTTAGAGTCAACTATTTCGGCCCTCCCCTCCAATTCACAAATAATTCTCTGTGGGGACTTTAACATAGACTTCTTAGACAAGGTGGATATGAATACACAAATTTTTAAAAATTTAATAACGTCTTATGGACTAAATGTTCATGTTGATAAACCGACTCGCTTAACATTTCATTCTGTAAGCCTAATAGACTATGTGATTTCAAACTTTTATCAAGGACAAATAAAATCCAGTGTTATAAATAGTGGTCTTTCAGATCACGAAGCAGTCTGGTGTTGTTTCACTATAAACCAGAAAAGAAGGGAGAGATCAAAAAGATGGGGTAGATTATTTACGAAGGATAATTATGATAAGTTCTCGCACATGGCTGCTTTGAAGAGGTGGGAGAGTGTCTTGAATTTCGATGATCCATTGGCACAATTTCACGTTTGTCTGATAAACATTTTTAATGCCTGCTTTCCATTTAAACTTTTAAAGCAAAAAGTAAAAAAACCCTGGATAACCAATGGAATTAGGACCTCAGCCAAGAATTTAAGATCACTCCATTACATTAGGAAGTATAACATTTATAACGCATGTTTTGTCGGATATTTTTCGGCATATAGATCCACATTTCATAGGGTAGTGAAGGCAGCTAAACAGATGTATTACAGAAATAGAATCTCTTATTCTTCTAATAAACAGAGGGAGGCATGGAGAATTGTCAATGAACTTCGGGGTAAGAAAAATGTAACTAATTTCGCTGATACCAAATTGACAGCTAATAATCTTAATGACTTTTACTACACTATCGCAGATAGCATATCCGGCCAAATACAAAATAATATAGATTTTGATAACTTTATTAAGGATACTTATGTACCAGAAACTTTCTTTTTTGTGCCCACCGATGTCGATGAGATTAAAAAAACTATTCATCAATTAAATAATAACAAAACACCAGGGTGGGATGGTGTGTCTTGTAAAATTTTTTGTAATCTTCCAGTTGATGCTTTACGGATTCTTGCGGAAACTGTGAATTTTTCTTTTGCGACGGGTACTTTTCCCGACACATTGAAGATTGCAAATATTATTCCTCTGTATAAGGGCGGGGATGAGGATTGCCCTTCCAATTATAGACCAGTTGCTCTGTTACCAACTTTATCTAAAATCATAGAGAAGCTCGTTAAAATTCGAATTATTAGTTTTGCAAAGCGAAATAGTATACTTAGTTCAGTGCAATTTGGGTTTTTGGAGAATAGTTCGACAAATGATGCTATTTTTAATTTTCTTGAAAGACTTTATCTGGTGATGAATGATCGAGAGGCTTCAGCAGCAGTGTTTTGTGACCTGACGAAAGCATTTGATTGCGTAAATCATAGAATACTGTTGCACAAGCTAAATGCCTACGGTTTCAGGGGTTCCAGTCTTGGCTGGTTTGAATCGTACCTGAATAATAGAACACAATCAGTTTCTTACAACAAGTTAGTGTCTGACCAACAAACGTTAAGGTGTGGGGTTCCCCAAGGTTCAGTCTTGGGGCCTGTTCTATTTTTGCTGTATATTAACGATATTGTAAACCTGCCTATTTCGGGAAAATTTACTTTGTTTGCGGACGACGCTACTATTCTGTGGAGTGGTGCAAGCGGGGAAGACTTGACAGATGTTATTAATTATGATTTGTCTTTGGTAAAAATGTGGTGTGATGCAAACAAATTATGTTTTAATATTACCAAAACAAATATTATGTCTTTTAAACGAAGTGTAGGTCCAGTGTATTTAGACAATAATTTATTAAACAATTCAACTCTTAACAAATTTTTAGGATTGTATATTGACAATAAACTTAAGTTTGAAAAGCATGTAAGGCACCTTAACCAAAGGTTGTCTTCGAATTGTTTCGCTTTAAAGACAATTTCCATTAACTTAGGAAAAACTATTGCCAAGCAAGCATATTTTGCATTAATAGAATCCCATTTACGATATGGCATTTGTTTTTGGGGTTCTTGTGCTAAACAGCTAATGCATACAGTATTTATCCTGCAAAAAAGAGCACTAAGGTATATGAATAAATCCAAATCAAGAGATTCATGTAAACCTCTTTTTATTGCAGACAGCATTTTGACATTACCTTCGTTATTCATCCTGGAAACAGTATCACTGGTACACAAAAAATATCGAAACACCTTAGGCAAAAATGCAACTAACCACAATACAAGAAGATCATTTCAAATTTCATTGCCCATTCCCAGGTCTTCCCAGTTTCATAGCTCGGTCGTTTTTGGTGGGCGTCTGCTGTTCAATCATTTGCCTGCTCGGGTAAGAGAGATTTATGATGGCAAGATATTTAAGAGGGAAGTTAAAAGGTTGCTTGTTGCGAGAGCTTATTATGATATCCAAGAATATTTTGAGGATAATTTTTGATACTTGGGTGCCTAAAATTTTTAAATTTTACTTACATTGACTGTGATATGTATGGATATTTACTTAGATTTTTGTTGTGTAATTTTCATTTTATTGACGCATATGTATCTTTGTTTTGTTTATTCATTTTGTTGTATTTTACTCTTTGACTGGTAGACTAAGTGTATATGTATGTATATTATTTTTAAAATTGTTATTTTCCCTGCTTTGTCAGCAAGATTGTACGATCTTTGGACGAATAAAAGCATTTTGAGTTTGAGTTTGAGTTTGAGTTTGAGTTTAGGGACCCACAAAGCCACTATAGCCGAAAAAATCTGTAGTCAACAGCATTATGTAGGAAAAAAAATGACCCAACCAAGCCAGAAAATGATGCAAATTCAAGAACTAAAAAAAAAGAAACGGAATATGAACTGCATTTACGAGAGGAAGAGTTCGAAGCAATAGCGATGGATTTTCAGAAAAACCTGCCGATACCAAACATCACAACTAACGACGTCTATTATAGAAGACAGCTCACTTTCTGTACTTTTAATATTCACGTACTAGGTACTGCTGACTCCTACTTTTATTGTTACCCCGAAAATATCGGAGCTAAGGGGTCCGAGGAAGTAATTTCATTTTTACATCATTTTATATTTACACAGTTACACCCCAATGTAAGAGATTTAGTAATATATTGCGACTCGTGTGGAGGTCAGAATAAAAATTATAACCTCTTTAAGTTCATTCATTACGTAGTAATCTCCACCCGAAGACTTAATAGTACAAGAATGGTTTTTCCAATAAGGGGTCATTCTTACTTGGAGTGTGACAGGAATATGGGACTCATTAACCAGCGGACCAAAGCTGAAACTGTTGAAGATTGGTTGGACGAATTTAGGACAACCCGAACGAAACCCAGTCCATTTAAAATTATAGTCCCTAATTCGCCAGTGGAATCAGTTTCTTGGACCCAGTTTTAAAACAAAATGCCATTTTGCTGTTTGGCCTATTCGCGAAATAGTGTGTGAAGCCATTCATTCACAATATATTTCATTTAGAAAAACCTACAATAGACCCTTCGAAACTTCTGTTCTTCGAACCTCCGCTGTTGAAACAACTGATGCAGTAGAAGCCCAAGATTTTTTTTTGCCCGACAGAAGTTACACAGGTGATAAATTAATCTTATTTATACTAACTTCAACTTATTAGTTTTTTTAACTTTGCCAATTAGTCTGGAAAAGTGGAAAGACTTGAAACATCTTAAGCAGTTTTGTGGCGACGGCGACGCTGCCAAGCAATTTTTCGATAGTTTTGCGCACAATGTAACAAGCAAAGTACCAAGAGTTAAAAAAGCTGATAACGATTCTTCTAAAAAGCAAACAAGATGCAAAACAGTTGATAAAAAGAACGTAAGCAAAAAGATTAAGAAAAAGATAGACGTTGGTCGTGTAAAGAAACAAGCTGCAAAAAATGCGCTAAGAAAAAAGAAAATTCCTATTTTTTTATTACATGAGATACTTACTTTTAATGTTTACTTTGTATTCAGATTTTTGTAGTTGTAGTAATACCTTATTATTCGTTAACATAGATGATTAGATAACTGTACTGATAATAAAATTGTACTTCTAAATAATGCAATATTATGTAGTAGTAAGAGTTATAAAACTTTAATATGAACTTGCATCGTTCTTGCTGTTTTTTTAATGACATACAGCGTTTTTGCCATTTTTTTCTGTACTTTGAATCAAATAATAAAAAACAAAGAAAAATAAAAAACTCGTAGAATTCTCAGGATACTTTTATTCTCTTGACCAATAAATGATTACCTGTTGACAAAAACTTTGATTTAAAATTTAAATTGCATAATTTCCAAATCTTGTTTTAAATTTTAAAATTAATTTTCTAGCAAATGAAGTAAAAGCGACTTTCATCATTTTTTGCTATGTAGTCTTCACTGTCTTAATCATCTTCTGATGATGCAACATGGTTAGCAAAACGCGCGTCGAGTGCAAAAATTCTGTTTCGGTATTGTGGATAAAGCTCTGTTTTAGGAAAGTTAACCATACGGTGGATCAAAAAATGAAAGCTGACAATTTTATGTTGGTCGCAGTGGAAGGAGTCATTAAGAATATATCGGTTAGTGACAGTACTTTTTCTATAAATATCAAATTCTAGTGTGTTATTATCGTTCCTAATCACTAAAGTATCCAAAAATGGAAGTTTGCCATTGTTCTCGACTTCATAAGTAAATTTAATGGTGGTTGTTTAGTTTGGTTACAAAATCTTCGATATTAGCGGTTTTTGTGTCGAAAATCGCGAAAATGTCATCCACATACATGTACCACAGTTTAGACCGTACCGAATCAGTTATTTACCTCCACGTGTTTTGAAGCAAATCCGACCAATAGAAGCATTTCCCTCATATTCTGAGCGTCTGCAACGTAGCGGAATGATATGAGGGCGACTTCGTTTATTTATGAATTACAGTACCGGTCTGGTGTCCAGTGTAGTGTTATCTTTTTCTATTACGACAGTTTGCAGAATCGAAGAGACATAAACAGATGCCGCACCTGGCTGAGTCGGACAGCGTTGGACTCTCGACTTTTTGACAAGAACCAGCAGGTTACGTTCTTAGATTAGATTGTTTGCGTGTTTTTATTTGTGCTCGATTGTTCGGTGATTTATTTAAATGTGTTAACTCTGAACATTTAATCATTAAAGTGTTTTCATTGTTAACCATGGTCGTACGTTGTTTTGTCTGCAAAAGGTACAAGAAAGCCAATCCAGCTTCAGGATATTTCCGAAAGATGAAAGGTTGTAAATAGATGTTTACATTAAGTATTGAGTTTCAAGTATAGTTCATTCATATCACATTGCATGATAAATTAATATTCTACGTCGATAATTGTTTGGCTCCCTTCTGCAGGGAAGTTTAACTTTTTAAACTTGAAAGACATAAATTGTAGTTTTGTCTAGCCTCTTAGCATCCCATAATAAAAGCAAGCGATTTAATACCGTCACACTAATATTACAAATGTTGTATGTAAATTTAATTAAAAATAAGTAGTGAACAAGGTCACATACCTACAACTATATAAATGGATTCGAGTGACGAAATATCAATTTGTTAAGGCCGTTTGACGCGATCACATTTTTGATAAAATTTCTGCCCGTAGAAATGCTAATGGGACTATCTGTTGTTTTATTACACACGCAGGCGGATTGTCAAGTAATTTCTAGGGATTTATCTTTACCCGCCAGAAAAAAGAACTCGTTTGTTGGCAGCACTGCTTGCCTTTTAATTATCCTCAATATTTCGATCAGTCTGAAGGAACTAGTTTAGAAGAATTTCATCAGATTTTGATGCAACTAACTCCGAAAAAAGTAAAATCATATGAACTTGTTTTTAGCCAAGGGACACATTTTGATCGGATACTTTTAGATACTACAGATTATCGGCAGTTAGACATGAAGCAAAAATAGTATATTATTTTATATGGAGGAAAAGTAATACTTTTCATGGCGCGCTCGTGTTTAACAGCCGAACGGAGTGAGGCTGGTAATAGAGAGCAAGCCATGAAAAGTAACTTTTCCTCCAAATAAAATATGCTGTTTTTTCTTCAAATGTCGACAAATTAATGCAAAAACGTCGCTTTTTAATAGTAATAATAATTATTATTAAAGATAAGTTGGTTCGCAAGGCGGCTTAGACCGGTGCGGTGTCGGTGAATAGGCTCAGTTTGTTGCTATAATAATGTCATACAAAGCTGTCAGTGGACACTGTCAACAATAATTATTTTTTTAAAATTGCGTTTTCGATTGCGTTTTAATTCCGTATTGATAAGCAGTTATTGAGTAAGTTCGATTAAATAATAACCAATTTGTTCCTAAATTAGTGATTTTTAGAAATGCAGTCACAAATTGAGTGATAAATACAAATTTTAGTTTAATAACTCTTGAGTTGTTGACGCTTATTTTAATGTTTGTTTGTATTGTATCTATGTTGATATGACAACACTTTTACCTCCGCCGGCGGAAAAGTAAAAAGTAAAGCTCCGGCGGAGGAAAAGCGAAACTTCACTGCCGCCTACACAGTCGAGTAATGATGGATTTACTGACGTTTGAAGAAAAATACATTTTTTTATGTTGGAGGGTATTTTATTAAAACATGTTTAGGGAAGCATTCCTGTGAGATTTGTGAGGGGTATTCAAAAAAGACTCAAGAACTGGCTGATGATGCACTCTATACCAATTTCAGAGCGTACCGAAATGCACCAAATAATGTATTTGGCAACCTCAAGTCTCCAGATCAGACTTTTTTTGAGTTTTTTGGATCCTGCAAAAGTCTATTTGTCCGCCATTTTACCAAATGTTGGCACAAAAATAAGGGAAACAATTTTAGAACTACCTTTTCAGCATCCCTGTAAAAACTTTCTCAAAAATTATTTTGCTTCTCTCTTTACCAGAACAAGGACATTTTACACACTAAAATTTTTAAACAGAGATTTGCTTGCACCGAAATCAAAAAAATCACAAAAACTTAATATTCTTCAACACTTATAGACTTTTAATTTATTAGTATAACGTAAAATAACCATACATTAAATTACAAACAAACAAGAAGACAAAAACTAAACCAAACCAGCAAAGGTTGGAATTTCATGAATTGATTTATATTTAAAAGAATAACATTGCTGTAAATGATAAATTAGGCATTAAAAATTAAGCCAAATTTAGCATCATCAAAGATAAGTTTTGCATTTGCATAATTTATGTAAAGCAAACACCGTGGCAAGGAACCAGATGTCATATTTTTGTAGAGTTAATTTTTTTTTCTCCATTGTTAAACTAGATACTGGATACTGTTTTTGACACACGGTTACCCTTGTAGTAATTAATTATGCGATTAAAAATTGTTGGTCAATTTTATTCAGTGGTTCTAGCAATTTATAGGTATGATTTTACTGAGTTAGTCATTTAACTGTACTTACTTGACCCCTTACTTGTACTTACTTTAACTGTACTGTACTTACGGGTTACTATGAAACTCCTTAAGGTATAATTTTGTTTACTTTTGTATCTTTAGTGTACGTTATATGGGCCTGAGAAGTATATTATAAAACTTTAGTTTTTATTTATTTATTACTGTTATGCGCGATTCTTCTGCATATGTAACAATTATTTAAATTTTATTTAACAAACTGTACTTGAATTTGTTTTTTGTTTGGTCATTTGCCCATATACGTTTTCATTAAATATGTAATATAATAAATAATATAAATATACATCATATTTTTAACCTGACTCTCACTGAGTAAAACCCCTACCTACCAAGAATAATCAATCAATTGATTATTGGTCTTATGCGCTTTAATATTTAAATTAATTTATTTTTCTTGAGGTAGCCTAGCCCAAAAACATTTAACCTAAAGAGACCCGACAACTCATTCATAAAAATCCGAAATCTTGCAAAAATATCAACAAAACGATTGTCCCGCCTCCTTATATTTTTATGTATGGTGTACAAACTTTTGTCAAACTTCGTCCCCACTACTAAATGTAGTATTGCCCGCCCCCGCCTGAACGAAAGCAAGGACAGTTCATAGACGTAGACTTTGAAAATGTGAGTCCATCATAATAATAATTTCAATAAAGTAAATTGAACTGATGGTATTTATTCGAGTGCATTATTTAAAATATATTTATGTTTCATTTATAGTGTGTGGGTTAGATTGAGTTAGTTTGGGTTAGATATGGGTTCTGAAGTTAACACAAAATAGTTATTTTGCTGTGTCACGAAATTTTTCTGTGTCCTTGCAAAACCACTGCGATGAAACCAAAGAAGTATTCACTTCAAAAATGGTTTAATAGAGGTTGGTAAATGACTGCAAACATATCAGATTATCCATTAATATCACATACATAGGTAAGTATTATAAAATATTAATTAATCACATCACAAAATGGTGCCCACTGTACTACTGTGTTTCATTCACTTTTACTTACTTGTGGAAATTCAGGTTCGGATGATAATAGCTGGAGATTTTGCATACCTCACACCGCAAGACCATCGTTACTTTGATATAAAGTTTATAAAAAATATTTATAGGAAATCACTCACGAAATACAAAAAAGCTACACGTCGCGTCGCGTCGCACAAATTCAGACTTTAAAACGTCCATTTGAAACCAAACAAAACTGGGCGAAGAGTGCTATTTTGCACGTTTTTTAATGAAAAACATTTATTTATTCAAGTCGCGATAAAGTTGGACGGCGATCTTGTTACTTTTGACGTCTGTATTATTAGGAATCCCATTCAAAACGGTGTCGAAATATTTGCTAGTAAGCTTTGACATTGCACAATTTTGTTAATATCATAGCAACCAGTCATCAAAAATAGTGTCGAAAGCTTCTTTGACACAACTTTGCGGATCGAAAAGACTTCTTTATGATACCAAAATAGAAATAGTATATTGTGCAACAAGTGCTGAAAATAAGACTTTTCACACGATTGAGACAGTTTGGTGACACGAGCCGTAAGCGAGTGTCATAAAGTCTCATGAGTGTAAAAAGTCTTTTCAGCACGTGTAGCACACTATACTTTTTCTACGACTGCTACATACAGGGTGCCCCACTGGGAGTGTGGTAGAAAATTACATGTTATATGGGAAACATTTTTATTATTGATTTATCAGAAAATTTTATTCCTAATGAAAGAAGCTACGTGAGTAAGAGATTCTCGCTAAACTATAACTAGGGACACAGTCCTAAAATGGGGTCACCGGAGTGGGGTCCCTATTTTCCAAATATTTTGAAAAAGAGGCTCCGAGGGCGAAGTCCTAAAATGGGACCCCAGGGGGGCGAAACCCTAGAATGGGGCCTATGGTTCGGGAGTCCCATTTTTTACAGATTTAGTAATGGAGCCCGGGGGCGAAGCCCTAAAATGGGGCCACAAGTCTTAAACGGGGGCCTCTGGTATAAGAGTTCCATTTTCTACAGTTTTGCAAAAAGGGGCTCCCGGGGGGGTGAAGCCCTATAATTGGGCCCCCTTTTTTAGAGATCTGGTAATGGGACCTTTGAGGGCGAAGCTCTAAAACGGAGACGAAGCCCTTTAATCTAAATACCCGAATAATCGTATGCATGTGAAAAGTAAACTTTGCACACGCCATGTGCAAAGTATACTTTTCACACGATGTTTGAAATGTCCAGTTTTCAAGAGCAGTTGTTAGTGCGTTTTTGTCTATTTTCAGGGCAGTCGTAGAAAAAAGTATATTCAACATACATTTGCAATGAATGTTCATTGCATAATATACTATTCGGCAGCTAATAATGAAATAAAGTTTCCGAAAACTTATTTCCTGAACAATTTCAAATTTGAACACGAAATTTATGAGATACCAGAAATACGCAATTTTATCCCGATTTAAACGTTTTTGTGACACATAGGGTTTTTCTGCTTTCAATGATTAAACGAAAAATTAAATCATACCACTGCTAGCCTAAAAATAAATTGCATCTTTATTTTTGAGACAAATAAAAAGGAACTGAAGTATACAAATTTTATTTAAAAACATACAAACATGACAAATATCTGGTTAATGACATATTCAAAAAGTAGCTTAATAACTATTTTCTTCTATTAAATACCTATTAAAACATATTTACAGCAGTGCCTTCACTGGTTTTGAAACGTTACCAAGTTAGTATACTTATCGAATGGGGAAGAGCCGTCGGTCGTCGACCTCCAATGCTCTCAATCTATTGGTGCAGTTACTTTACTACGTGCATACTATAAATATTTTGGGGGTAAAACAAGGCGGAACCAAGGGAAGCGGCATTGTCAGATTGACATGTAAGAACTTCAGAACCGGTTTTTGATGAATCAAAAATGGGGAAAATAAGTATTTAGTGTTATAATTTAATATGAAAAAAGTATGTACAGTAACTCGTAAACTTAAAATTTGGCAACGCTACATCTATCGACCATAGAATGTGCCTCAATGTTGGGGGAAAACAAAGAACCATTTGTCCCGTCTCTTCAGGTTTAATGTCTTTGGCCTAGCCTTTACTGGTTTTATTGCTATAAATGGCTGAACCATTTCGTTAATAAAAGTTTTTAAATACATAAATAATTTGTGTAATTTATTCCACTTCCTTAAACCCACCTACCTACCTACCAACTTAACCTCCTATTGGTTGGTAAAAAATAAAACTAAAATCCATAATAGTTTTAATTAGATACCTCGTATACGTTTAATAAATAATTCGTTCAATATTTAACTATCATATTAGAGGTTTTTGAAAATAATGAACGGTAAGTAATTGTTTTTATAGGTACTATCACAATTATTAGGACATATTGTCTAACATATTATTATGATTATTATGACGTTCTTTAAGAGATTTTAGTAAAATTATGTTACAGAAATGTTTATAAAAAAAAACTAGTGCAGTATTTATTAACAGTTAAATGAAAGATCATATTTTATATAAATACTTAACTAGTTAAGCAAAGTAATATATTTTTAATTTGAGCACCCTCTATTATATTGCATTTACGAGTATATAACTTGAAAAATTGTAAGAATACATATTGCATGTTTTATACCCTTCCCAATTTTAAACAACTTGTTGTCGGAGTAAATATATTGTCCCAAACAGCACACCACATCTTTAAGACGTACATACGTCTTCGAACCTATTATGGAAGTTTATAAGATGTACATTGGTGTATGTCTTAAAGACGTACTTTAAAGTCGTCTTGGTTAAGTCTTTTTGACAGTTACATTTAGTACAAAATTTTAAACTACAAATCAAGTAAATATAGGTATATTTAAATAGGTTTTGTGGCACATTTGCTTGCATCTATCAAATTTTTTTACCTATAGGCAAGTATCGGATCATATTCTTTAAGCTAAATTTTGGCGCTTTTTATTTGAATAAAAATTCGGTTGCGAAATAGCCCGATGCTCCTCGGATGATATCGACTAAATTTTCGCCAGCGTTGCCAGCATCTCTATTAATTTCCCATTTGGAAAAATTAATATACCTTGAAAAGAGTGTTAAACTAATTATTATACATCAACACTGTTTAAGTTTTATTATTTTATATGTGAAAAATTGCTATATGATGCTCTTGCTAGAGACAGAGGCGATCCCCTCAGTTTCAACAGAACAATAAAAAGCATTGCTTATTAAAACCTATTTTACGACCGGCATGTGTGCGGAATGTCAATTGTCAAATGCGGTCGCGGCCAACCCAGGGTTTGCCAGATTAAGGGATTTTCCCCAAAAATAAGGGGATTTTTTTTCTTTGGGGTATTTTTCGGGGATATTTTATTCTGATGATTTCTACTGGGGAAACAATATGTACCTGGGGAATAACAGGGAATTTTCAGTTTGACGCGATTCGACACAAATTTGATCTCTTAAATCACAAAATCAGATAAAAACACAAAAATCCAATTATTCTGATCATAAAATGTAAAAAATATATATTTTGCTAATCTTTATGTCCGAGCTGCGCTGACGCCATCTATAGTTGTGGCATAAAAATATTTAATTTATTATTAATTAATTTAATTTATTTTTATTTAGCTTTTAATATCGCATTATTGGAGTTTTCACTCCTGTCGTACGGCCTTAAGCACACACCTTTTAATTTTTTATCTTGTGTTTACTGTTGGTTATAAGTTCTCTCTTTCATTTGAAAAATAAAAAATTTCCTGGACAAAGTAGCTTTTATTTGCACTAAATATTTTCTAGTTCTTGAGGCTTTATTTGTAACAGAGCCTATTTTGGGGATATTTTAGAGATATAGGGAAAATATTTTGGCCACAAAAAATTATTAATATCCAGGAATAAAATATCATAATCTACGAAAACAAAAAAAAATGTTTTCGGGATTTTTTTCAAAAAGCCCCTAAATTTGAGAGATTTTTCAAATTCGACTGGGGAAATCGAGCCGAACGGTCTGGCAACCCTGGGCAGTGTTACCAGGTCTACTGTTTTTATACTACTATTTTTGACCTTTGGCTATTATTCAACTTTCTTAAATGTAAATTCTACTATTATTTAGAGAAAAACAGAATAGTTGATTCAATATCCTAAAACTACAAGAAAACATTAAACAGAAATCTTAAAATTCCAACGTAACATCTTAATTAATTTTGTGAATTGGGATTACGTTGCTATTTTTAAACAGTTTTAACAGATGGCACCACCACCACTAGTTCTATATACACGGTGTCCCATATAAGAATGCACACTACAGGGATCTCGGAAACCAGAAGAAATACAAAGATGATTAAATTAGAGAAAAGGCGTGCCTTGCTGAATTCAACAACGTCATGCTTTGGAATCTAAAAAAATCCGATTACTTCCGAAGATATTTGGGAAAACCCGAATTTTCCCGATTTCGTTTTTATTTATTTCTGACTTTATTTCAAAAGACATAACAATACAAATCTCACATTCCCATTGCTACTTTTCCTGCTCTTCAAGTTGATGTCATTAGATTTTCAATATGACGTTTCATTTCTTTGCAACCATCATCAACTTTGTTTTTCAAATAGTCGAAAAAATTTGTTTTATTCCTAAAAAACACTAATTTTAATCCTAAAGCCAACGACATATCGCTCCTTACATTTATCCGACGTTTCGGCTGAAAAAAACCATCATCAATGTTATTTAATGATGATTACAAAGGAACGAAACGTGGGATCAAAAATCTAATTACGTTATTAGGTAGAGGACAAAAATTGGCATAGGAACGTGAATTTTATTGTGATCTATCCTCTTCATTAAAATCTGAAAAAAATTAATTATATTTTAAATTTCGAGAATTCGTAGATTGCAATTATTAATTTTTTAAGGCTTTCATAAAGAAAATTTATCAAAAAAAAATCACATTCTTATGCCATTTTGCCTCCTCTACATGATGACGTAATTAGATTTTTGATCCGACGTTCCGTTTCTTTGTTATCATCATCAAATACCATTGATGATGTTTTTTTTATCCGAAACGTCGGATAAATGTAAATAGCGATATGTTGTTGAATTTAGGATTGAAATTAGAGTTTTTTAGGAATAAAATAAATTTTTTCGACTATTTAAAAAAACAAAGTTGATGATGGTTGCTAAGAAACGAAACGTCAGATTGAAAATGTAATAACACCAACTTGAAGAGCAGGAAAAGTGGCAATGGGAAAGTGAAATTTGTATTGTCATATCTTTTCAAATAAAGACAGAAAAAAATAAAAACGAAATCGTGAAAATTCGGGTTTTCTCAAATATCTTTGGAAGTAATCGGATTTTTTTACATTACTGTTTAGTGTTAGTGGTATTAGTTCTGCTTTACTTCAGTTTTACCATGAATAGGTACGTTTTTTTAAAGCTAGACAGTGAATTTGTAATCTACTATTTTTTTAATCAATCTACTATTTTTTTACATCAATCTACTACCTAACTGTAAAACTGATCTGGCAACACTGACCCTGGGCCAACCAAAGAGCGTCCTATTGAATTGGGTGTTGTGTTCTGTTTATCTTGTTTTTTTTTTCATTCTAAATTTTGGATGAACTTAAGCATTTACCACATATATCTATCTAGTTCTTTCCAATTATTAATAAAAGGTAAGTAGTATTTAATTACTATCATGGATTATAAATATAAGTTTAGCAAATATTACAAAAGCTTTCGAAAGCAATTACAATTATTTGAACCTAGTCGCTGATCTTTGAATTTGAATACACGAACCCGGTAGTGATAAAGGATCAATAGTACAAAATTTCTCTGACTTGTCGAGTGATTTATTAACTTCTAATAACGTTCCTATCGATGCATCTGCTTCTTTGATACCTTCAACCCGAACGTCATGCTTATTAATGATGTTTTAAATTTTAATACTGTGGAATCTCATAAAAAGGTAATAATGGAGCAGGCTTGGAAATTAATCAAGATAAATCTATATTTGGGCCATCTACCTCTTAATACTATAATATAGTGCAGAATTAAATGAGTACCTGAAACAACAAGAAAACTTCAAAAATGCTGTAAGTACTTTTTATTTATTTTTTATTTTCATTGAAAAATAAGTAAATTTTTTAGTTATTTTTGGTACAAAAAGTGACTGTTTATTATGATTGTTTATTTATTCTTGTCTACAATCATGCAAAAATACCTTTAACAACCTTGTGAAACATTGCTTGTGCAACAGTTAATCATTACCCTTGATTTATTGTACAAATCCATGCACTGATCAATAACTTCTTCTAGAACCTTCTGTAGTTTTTTTACCAAAAAGTGTGAATAAAAGGGTACTTTTTCCCTTTTATGATATCTAATTATGCCTTCTTGATCATGTTTTACAGGTGCATTTCTATGATGCCTGTTATAGACAATAAGAATCGTCATTAATCTGCCATATTACAGAAATCTATTTTGTTTTTAGAATCAAAATAATTTTAAGAGGTAAAATTTCAGCAAAAATGTGATCATTAAGTATTTATTTGTAGAAAAATTATTTTATGAAACGTGTATAAGCTTCCTTTTTTACTCATGTGATTGCCGGAGTCAGTCTTTACATTCATAAAAAAAGTATCACTTTATACACTTGTTACATAAACTACGATTTTGCACTTGTTGCTTTAATAATAGTAATAATTCTTTCTAGGTAAATGAAATGTGTCGAGTTGGAGGAAATAATAATTATGAGTACATAAAGCGATCCCGAAGCCTGTTAATGGTAAATGAGTTAGCAATGAAATATAGTTGGCTGGGTAGGCGAGATAAAAAAAGCTTCATTAATTTAGAAGTATCCAAACTTTTAATTGGTAAGTAAACTAATTCTTTTTTTATTATTTTTATAGTATATTCTCATATTGAATTTATATAGTATATCCTCATATTGAGGGTTATTGTGATCCGTGCAAATTGCAGTAGTTGTCAATGCAGCTTGACATACAATTATATATTTCACTTTTATTAAGTTAAGAGTATTATGCAGCTACTTACTCTGTTATCAATTTAAAATATCTTATATCAAACTTCATATTTGTAAAGAAAAAAGTATCATTCCTTGTTCGTTATTGAATTTACTGTTCTGACACAGTATAATATGTGCAACTACCACCGTGCTTATGACATTTGTAATTTTTCAATTAAGTAGTTTGGCTCTTTTTATCATTTTAGAGTCTTCCTTAAAATGTCAGGAAGCAAAAGACACCAAGGAAACAAACTAGTATTGCAGCATGATTATATTGGACTGGCGACAGGGGCCGTGTGAAAAATAAATGAAACATTATTTATTCATCATAAGTAATCAAGGCATTTTCATGTATGGTCTTTATAATGATAATAAAATTTTTAATTAACATGTTTTTGATTTGATGTCATAGTTTTTCTTGATAAAGAAAATACGTTTATTAAAAGGGTTTTGGGTAATTATATTTTAGGATTGATTGAGATAAAATCATATTACTATTTTTATCTATGAATCAAAATGATAAAACTAAATGCATTTACTTGGCCCAAATATAAATTGTATTATTGGCATCTTATAAAGTGGAAAGGAAAATAACTTTTAAATTTCTTAAACATAAAGAAAATTTTATTGAAAAAAAAAACATGATTTGGGGATGTTTAGGAAGGTTTGTTACGGAAGAAATTAAAAATAAATTTACAAGTACAAAATGTCCCTAACTTGTTCATGTTACACTTTTTTAGGATGTCCTGTAACTATTGATATTTTTTAACTTCTAAATATCCCCAAATCTTAATATGTTTAAAAATTACAGAATAATCGAGGAAGGTCAGAACAATCTCATCGCCATGTATACATTTCTAAGACCAGTATCACTTTTCATGATCCAACTAATAAAATTTATTTTAGTTATCAATAAGACGTACAAAAAAAACTTCTTAAATACGTCTATAAGATGTCTCAGTTTGGTCTTTATGGCTATATAAAATACGTCTTTAATACGTTAAAAACGTTGGAATTTGGACCAATGAAATACGTCTTAAAGATGTAAAATGTATGAAACCGTATGTATAAAAGATGTACATTACGTCCATAGTTTTCGTCTTTAGTACGTTCAAAAGATGTACTTGTGTTTAATGGGGTATAGCCTCTGAAAATTGATATTCTATATGTCCCTATCAAATTATTTATCTATTTATTTACACTTATAAACACCAGATTCATGGTTATGTATAAATGACTGATCATTCTCGATCACGTTTTCCAGACATCTTTTTTTACCAATTTCCCTTACATATCATGTTTAATTTAATTTACTAAAAATGTAAACTAAATTAAGTCCAGTCCGTCTCTGTTGAGTTCCAGCTGGCGATTAAAACCTAATATTTCTAATGTATGAAGGACATTGAATTTAACACAATTATTCTTGTTTGCTGTGTGTCTTAAGGTGGATTTTTAGACATCGTTTCCGCTTTGTTTTAAACGAACAATGTAAACAACGAAACCACTCGATTTGATCAGCTGGCATATGAATTATGGCATGCTTCCGTAAATCGCCTTTGCGGTTAGCTATGTAGGGACACTCTGGACATTTATGCCGTTTTGCGTCTTCGCCTTGATGCGTAATCTGGTGCTTCTTTAAATAACTCTTTTTAAGGGTTCTAAATGAACAATTCGAACATTGCAACCACTCCAAATTATGTTGATCGGCAATTCTGTGTGTATTTAAATGGGGTTTTAAAGATTTTTTATGCTTTGTTTTAAACGAACATTCTAAACAATGAAACCACTCGATTTGATCAGCAGGCTTATGCAATATGGCATGCGCTGACAGATGACATTTCTGGAATGATTTATACGGACATTCTGGACATTTATGCCACCCTTTGTCGTCTTCGCCGTGATGCTTGATTCGGTGCCTCTTTAAATAATTCTTTTGAAGGGTTCTATATGAACAATCCGAACATTGCATCCAGTCCAAACTATGTTCATCGGCAGTTCTATGTGTATTTAGGTGGAGTTTTAGATTATATTTTCGATGTGTTTTAAATGAACATTCTAAACAGTGAAACCACTCTATTTGATCAGCTGGCTTATGAATTATGGAATGAACTGATAAATCGCGTTTGACTACTGTTTTATAGGGACATTCTAGACATTTATGCCAAACTTCTGCATCTTCGCCTTGATGCCGCATCTGGTGATTCTTTAAACGATCCTTTCGAAGGGTTCTATATGAACAATCCAAACACTGCAACCAGTCCAAACTATGTTCATCGACAGTTTTATGAGTTTTTAAATGGGGTTTTAAAGATCGTTTATATATTGTTTTAAACGAGCAATCTGTACAGTGAAACCACTGGATTTGATCAACAGGCTTATGAACTACGGTATGTGAGGATAAATGACTCTTGTGTATTGTTTTATAGGGACACACTGGACATTTATGCCAAACTTTTGATACTTCACTTTGATGCCAAGCCAAACTATATTGATCGGCGGTTCTATGTGCATTTAAGTGCCCTTTTAGAGCAGCAGGATTATGAATTATGGCATGCGCGTGTATATCACTTTTTTGGACGGCTTTGTAGGGACACTTTAGGTATTTATGCGAATCTTCTTTGTCTTCGCTTTGATGCGTAATCTGGTGAGTTTTGGAATGATCGATCTGTATTTCATCCCTTAGGGTTTCGTAAGAACCCTTCAAAGACTGATATGAGACTCTGTTGTGGACCATAGCATGTTGCTTAACTTTATCTTCCTGGT
>MU193075.1:10778-25634 GCA_016904865.1 Pissodes strobi
GAGTCCCCTAAATCTAAAATTCTGCCCAAGTGTTCATGTTTTAGTGTGTTATTGTTAGTAATATTTAAATTTTACTTCTGTATATAATCATGTGATATTTATGTTGAGATTTGTGACTGATCCACGTAAGACTTGCGATAATAAAGTTAATTATGCAAATCCGCATCGGATATTGATACATTAATCAAACACGGCGGTTTTACTGCTGATTGGTGCCAGATTAAGCGTCACGAAAATATAAAATTTACTGCGTTTACACGTCCTTTAAATGCAGTTTACGGTCGATCAGTTTGGTACCAGTTCCAATTTACACTTTACTACTAAAATATGCGTTAGCTAAATGTTGCATCATGGACCAACTAATATTTGTATTTGGACAAGTGGCGCCCTAACGGTCGGTACATGGCTCAATCGGCGCGATATTGTTTGCTTTCGCTAATTGACAAAGTGCTTGTCGCCTACGGCTTATATTTTTTTGGCTGTCGTCCCCATATATTGTGGTGCTCATCTTTGAAGAGAATATTCGGGATACCGGTTTGTTTCATGGTCTTTAAAAGATTTGATCATTATTTTACCAGTCAGAACAGTAGCCCAAGAACGAAAAGTTTAGACAACATAATATGTTCAGGTGCTTTTAAAATTCTGCTTCCTCGCTTCGCCCTCGGGGCCCCATATTTTCTGCAAATATTTTATTAGCGTTGCAGTCGACAGAGCACAGAATGCACAGATTAATAGAATGTTTTCCGTGCGGCACATATTTATGTTGGAACCGAGAGGGAAAACTACAAATCGAGACGTGAGCAGAAATATATGGACGATATAACGTAATAAGCATTTTTGTTTTGTTGTTTGCTCAGGATTTAGTGCGATTTTTATTTCGGTCCGGCCGACTATTTATGAACCGTCAACGGGTGCGTTAACGGGGCGGAATTATGCTCATAATCGAAACGAGCGATGAGGCGGGTAAATATGAATGAATGAACTTTAAAAGCTAGGGCGGGATATCCCTTGTGCACCTATCTTACCCTAGGCAATGATGGTCAGTGGGCAAAAGTATGAGTGGACGATTCCTCAACTTGCAAAGACCACTTGTCTTCCGGATCTTCTACTATCCACAATCTTATCAAAAGATTTATGTCCTCCTCTCCCGAGGCAGGAAGTCTCTCACATTATCGTCTGCTAGACGATCACCCTCCTCGTTTCCCAGAGTACACGAAACGAATTACACGACTGTAATGGTCATTCGCAGCCCTGCGAAGCTGCCCTCAAATATACACAAATTGTTTTTTAGTGCGTCTTTAATCACCTACTTGGGAAGACAGGTACGGTTGAATGCAAAAGATCCATCCTTAAGCATAAACGATAAACATATGATAACAAGTCCCAATGCACCGATACCATGTATATTATTTAAATCCATTCTTCTATAATCTAAAAACATGCCACAATATTGGATCGTGAAAATTCATATAATAATTATATATTTTATGGAAAAAATACATATATGGTTGATTCGATATTGAAAAAAGCTTAAAATTGATGAATAATGTTTTTTGATGAAGCTATGGAATATATTCTTCATTGTTTTGCCGAAAACTGCGTTATTCAAAAAGTCTATTTCACTAATTTGCAGGTTTCTAATCCAAAGTTATACTAGTAATAAGTAAAAGAATTGCTTTAAAATTATATAACTTAAATTTTAATTATCGTTAAGTAATTAAATATGAAAACATTAATATTAAAGAACTATCAGCTTTTCACATTCAAATTATTATGGAACAATTCTATAATAACCATGCATTTATATTTATTATTAAATATATATCCTATAAATTCTTCTTTATCATCAATTTTATTCTGTTTTATGGTATAGATTTGATGTTTCTGTACTCTAATCTTCTGGTTTATTTTCAAACAACTTTTTTTTATTACATACTTTTTAACACCTTCTCTTCTATTTCTTATTTTGTTCATCATCATTCCTTTCGAATGCGCATTAAACATTTCAATTCCTTTCTTGTTAGTCATTTTACAGAAAAACGTAGTATTAAAATATTTAAAAAAGTATTATTTTACCTATACAAATTCATTAATACGCTGTATGGTTTAGCTGATTTAAATGATACTATGTAATTACATCTTTAAATATCTTTTTAATGTTTAATAAACTATTTTTCAAATGTTACAATAATTTTATTTCCAAATATGGTTGTTTTCATTTTAATATTGGATGTTTCATGTTTATAAATTGATAGTTTATCTTTATTCTTAATGTTTAAATAGTTTTCACAATTATTAAAAGATCCATTTATGAAGATAAATTTATGTAAAACATAATTTTATATCCTTTTGTAATTCAAGATAAATTAATACCATGTGTATTATTTAAATACATACTTCTTTAATCTAAAAACATATCATTTTAATTCAGTAGATCATGGTTTAGAGCTATAGAAAATACTTATAATTAAATTTTATGGGAAAATATATATGGTCAATCCAATATTGAGAGAAAGCTAAAAATAAGTTAATAAGGCAGTTTTTGATAAATCCACGGGGAATATTGAAAACATGATATTTATCCCATTTTAAGTATTCAAATTGTTTTGCCAAAAATTGCATTATTCATTAATCTGAAAAAAATGTTTTTCACTAAATTTCAGCTTTTTCCCAAAATGTTACTAGCAACAAATAAAAAAATTGCTTTAAAAATATATAACCTAAATTTTAATTATAGTGTAGTAAATAAATATGAAAAAATTATTATTATAGAATTACCAGCTTTTCAAATTCAAATTATCAAATATAAACATGCGTTTATATTTATTATTTATTATATATCCTATAAATTCTTCTTTATCATCAATTTTATTCTGTTTTATGGTATAGATTTGAAGTTTCTGAACTCTAATCTTCTGATTTATTTTCAAATAATGGTATATTCATCAATTTATTTATTACATACTTTTTAGCACTATCTATTTCTTATTTTCTTCATCATCATTCATTTCGAATGCACATTGTTTGGGTTTCGTCCCAACAAACTAAATAATAATTTTACTATTTAATTCGTCTTTAAAATTTTCCAATTACTTTCTTGTTAGTCATTTCACAGAAACATGTTATATGAAAATATTTAAGAAATATATTATTTTAACTGTATAAATTCATTAATATGCTGTATGGTTTATGTGATTTAAATGATAGTATGTAATTACATATTTAAATATCTGTTTAATGTTTAATAAACCAGTTCTCAAAAGTTACTATAATTTTATTTCCAAATATAGCTGTAATAAATTTATAATTGGATGTTTCACGTTTATACATTAATAGTTGATCTTGATTCTTAATGTTTAAATAGTTTTCACAATTATTAAGTTTATATAAAAGATCCATTTATGAAGCGTATTTTATGTTAAAAATATTTTTAGATTTTTTTATTATTCAATATAAATAGTACTATGTTTATTATTTTAATACATGTTTCTATAATCTTAAAACATATCACAATAGTTAAATAGATCATACAACTACAGAAAATATGTATAATTATAAATTGGATCATAAAATATATATAGTTAATCCAATATTGAGAAAAAGCTCAAAATTAGTGAATAAGGCAGTTTTGGTAAAATCATGGAAAACATTTGAAAGGGGACATTTATCCTATTTCGATTACTTTTAATTGTTTTACCAAAAATTGCATTATTCATTAATTTTAAAACATCCTGTTCACTAATTTTAAAAATTTTTCCCAAAATTTGACTATTAACACGTAAAAAATGCTCTAAAATTATGCAACCTAAATTTTAATGATAGTGAAGTAATTAAATACAAAGGAAATAATAATATTAGCTTTTCAAATTCAAATTATTATAGAATATTACCATAATGACCATATTATCATCTAATAATGATGTTTTTGTCATCTGATTTGGTTTCAAATAAATAACTTTATAATCATCAAATCCCCAAGGTTGAATCGCAATTCAACCCGGTTAAATACGATCTATATCCCCGAAGCGGTCGATCTTCGACGAATATTCGATTCCGTTGAATCAAAATCACAATAAATCCCCTTACAAATACCGGGAAACAAAAATGCGGATAAGGCTATATCGTTCATATTTTACTCCGTCGTCTTGAATTCTATTTTCCGTGCGCTCTCTCTCTCTCGCTTCGGCAATGTTGTATAAATATGTATTCGAGCGAAAAACAGTCTCTTAATCCGCACCGCGCCGGCTGCACCATTAATAAAAGATTTCTAGAAAATATAATGGCATCGATCGGCAACGCAAAAAATTAAGCGGAGCGAGAAGATTGATTATACTCGAAATGGTAGTTTATGAGATATCCTAAGGGAAACTTAATTATATTATCAAATTATGTGAGGTTAGGGTTAATTTTAAATTTCATGATGTATCAAAACATTAAGACCATCCGCTTCTAATGCGCACCCATTAGTGAAAGTAGATATAGATGGCCGGTTCTGTGTCTTCCCCCTTTGGTGGAAATTTATCATATGTCAACAATTGCCCTTGTAAAAATCGGTTTCCACCCACTCTGAACAACTCTTCTTCCACTCTGAACCACTCTCAATCCGGTCTTGATCTGCTTCCTGACAGGCTATTTGGTTCAAACGTCACCGATTGCTTAAGATAAGCTTCCACCGGAGACACATCTGTTTTTTATTCATAGTGTATCAAAGACTTAAAACCATTTGCTCCTACTTCTTAAGCCTCATCTACTCTATGCGCACGCTTTAGTAAAAGTAGATATGGATGGCCGGTTCAGCGTCTTCCCCCTTCGGTTGAGATTTCTCGTGAAAGCAGGCTACACCAACGCTTTCTCAACTCATCCCGAACATACGTGTGTTGGAAAGGAGCGATCAAATCCCTTGAATCGTTGAACGAGGTACACGTTACAGCAACCTTTTTTTAGAATGATCCAAAGCGTTTGACAGTGTCGACCATAACTCTCCTATGCGACAGACTCCAAATTCAAGTGAGGTTGTGATATATGTGAGAAGGAATTGCTGTTAACAATTATTATCTCAGTCCCTTGAGAATGAGGAATACTCTTCCAATAAAATAACTTAAAGAAATTTTTGAAATTAATGAGTAATGCAGTTTTTGGTAAAGCAATGGGAAATATTTCAAAATAGCAAATTTTATTGATAATGTTGAATGGGAAATACTCTATCCAGGAAATTACTTTCAAGGAGTGTTTTCAAATTAATGAGTAATGCAGTTTTTGGTAAAAGAATGGGAAATATTTAAAAATGGAAAATTTTGTTGATAATGTTGATTGGGAGGTACTCACCAATAAAATTACTTTCAAAAGAGTTTTGAAATTAAAGAGATGTAGTTTTTGGTAAAACAATGAGAAATATTTGAAAAGAGTAAATTTAATTGATAATGTTGAATGGTACATACTCTACCAATAAAATTACTTTCATAGTCTTTCAAATTAATGAGTAATGCAGTTTTTGGTAAAAGAATGAGAAATATTTCAAAATAGAAAATTTTGTTGATAATGATGAATGAGAGGTACTCACCAATAAAATTACTTTCAAAAGAGTTTTGAAATTAATGAGATGTAGTTTTTGGTAAAACAATGAGAAATATTTGAAAAAAGTAAATTTAATTGATAAAGTTGAATGGTAGATAGTCTACCAATAAAATTACTTACAGAGATGCTATCAAAATAGTAAATTTTATTAATAATGTTGAATGAGAGATACTCTACCAATAAAATTACTTTCATAGTCTTTCAAATTAATGAATAATGCATTTTTTGGTAAAAGAATGGGAAATATTTCAAAATAGAAAATTTTGTTGATAATGTTGAATGGGAGGTACTCACCAATAAAATTACTTTTAAAAGAATTTTGAAATTAATGAGATGTAGTTTTTGGTAAAACAATGAGAAATATTTGAAAAGAGTAAATTTAATTGATAATGTTGAATGGTAGATACTCTACCAATTAAAATACTTCCAGAGATGCTATCAAAATAGTAAATTTTATTAATAATGTTGAATGAGAGGTACTCTACCAATAAAATTACTTTCATAATCTTTCAAATTAATGAGTAATGCCGTTTTAGGTAATAGAATGGGAAATATTTCAAAATAGAAAATTTTTTTGATAATGTTGAATGGGAGGCACTCACCAATAAAATTACTTTCAAAAGAGCTTTGAAATTAATGAGATGTAGTTTTTGGTAAAACAATGAGAAATATTTGAAGAGTAAATTTAATTGATAATGTTGAACGGTAGATACTCTACCAATAAAATTTCTTCCAGAGATGCTATCAAAATAGTAACTTTTATTAATAATATTGAATGAGAGATACTCTACCAATAAAATTACTTTCATAGTCTTTCAAATTAATGAGTAATGCAGTTTTTGGTACACAAAATAGAAAATTTTGTTGATAATGTTGAATGGGAGGTATATAAAATTACTTTCAAAGAGAGTTTTGAAATTAATGAGATGTAGTTTTTGGTAAAACCATGAGAAATATTTGAAAAGAGTAAATTTAATTGATAATGTTGAATGGTAGATTCTCTACCAATAAAATTACTTCCAGAGATGCTATCAAAATATTAAATTTTATTAATAATGTTGAATGAGAGATACTCTACCAATGACATTACTTTCAGTTTTTCAAATTAATGAGTAATGCAGTTTTTGGTAAAACAATGGGAAGAGAAAATTTTCTTAATAATGTTGAATGAGATACTCTACCGATAAAATTACTTTCAAAGAGTTTTTTCAAATTAATGACTAATGCAGTTTTTGGTAAAACAAAAGTTGTTCTCGAGGTGGGCAGAACAATTCCTTCAGATAACTGTTAGGTAACTCCTTCTCCCTCTCTCTATGACAGGCACCTCCATTTCCCATCAAAAGCTACAAGACTAAATAGTAACATATACTATATATCAACTCTGAGAGCGGTTATAAATACATATTTTTGCCGCTTCGACACTTAAATTAATTAATACGTTCGTATCGCCGCAAAACAGTTAAGCCGGGATTCGAGCAGCTGTTAAAAACATCAATCTTTTTCTTGCCATTTCTTTTTATAGGGGGAGGGGAAATGAAAATCAAATCAACGCACGAACGGCCTATTATTACGTCGTTTGTTTTCGTGTCAACTAAAAAACGATTTAGCTAAACGTTTTCCTTTGAGCGGGATTTCGAGCGCCCGATATTATGTACCACTCGAAGTCGATGTGCTATTTTCGGTTTCTTTTAATGGCGTTTTATATAGAGCGGAATGTATAATATGATTTAGAGGCATTTAGCAGGCGTGATTTATATTTTAATTTTTCTATATAGAACTTTGAGTTCCTGTTTATGTCGACCTCTCAAATACATTGAGTTCAGGACATGTTGGCACACACACATCAAGACTTGCTGGGTCCTCAATTTAAATTCCTAGTTTGGGTTAGGTGAGGTTCTTCACTGAATTACGAACGCTCGTATCCCATTGGAATTTTCAAATAAATTAATAAAAGTTTTTGTCAAAAATATAGCATAGCAACACCCTAAACCCATAAAAAACAGAATGGCATCTATCACATTAGCAACATCCTGAAATATTAGTTTCTAAAATATATGTTTAAAATCTTTGATGGTTCTGTAACTCACATCTTTAAAAACTAAGTTTTTTTCGAAGAAAATATTGCTATTGATTATTGATGAGTGAAAATTTTAAAAAAACTTCTGAATTTTATGTTTGTTAAAAGTTATAATGATTAAACAATCTACTAGTGATCATGTTATCTATATATGATATAAACGAAAAGTTGCGTGAGTAGGGTATTATTGCCGCACTGTCACCTCCTCCATAAGTTCACACTATTATCCCCCCTAAAAAGGCTGTCTAAGAGGATGTTATCTGCTAAAAAGAAGATGACTTAATTATTATACAATTTCTAATAACTGACATATATACTACAGAAAACCTTTCAATAAAATTATTACAATTAGATACACATTGTACAAGCAAACCTCCAGTCTTCGAACGAGGATCATACTGCTTGACCTGTTATTTCCATACCTTATAAATATCCAAAATCTTCTCACCTCGCCTAGTACTCATGTTCTTGTCAATGCTCTTTCTGATTCGACACAACACGAACATCAACCTCATGTTCATCTTTGGAGGAAGAACTGGATGGTAGGTAGAAACATACATTATGGAACATCATTCCCACATCAATGATTTTACCACACCTGTTTTTAAAGTTGAATACGTCTTGTTAAACTCGACCATTACCTTTTGAAAATCTTTATTACCAAATTCTCCTTCTATGTCAGTTTAAAAGTTTTTTGGAACATTTAATTATTTTGAAACAAATATTAACATTATGATTATTTTTATACAAACACAGCAGTAGAAAAACTTTTAAATGTATTATTTGATAATATATTAGTTATTTTGAAACAAATAATAATATTATTATTATATTTATATACTCACAGCAGTAGAAACTTTCTTTAAAATGTAACATATAACCATTATTAGATATTTTAAAACAGCTGTTAATAATATGATAATTTTAAACAAACAGCTATAAAAAGTCTTTCATTTAAATGTACTATTTGATAATTAGTTATTTTAAAACTAATATTAATATTATGATTATTTTTATACACACACCAATAGAAAAACTATTTTAAAATGTATTGTTATATAATGATTAATTATTTTGAAACAAATATTAATATTAGGATTATTACACTACAGAAGTAGAAAAACTTTTAGAATGCAATATTTGATCATTATTAGTTATTTTAAAACAATGTTGATATTATGATTATTTTTGTATACACGGCAATATGAATCTTGAGGTGGTTGGTCTTAACATTTTGCACCTGAGAATGACCAACAGAATATATTCCATGCTTGCACCCCCAAAGATAGATAAAACCCAAAAAGCTATCTGTTGTTTAAAAGCTAGTTTTGGCTAAAGAAACATGACTTCATCTTTATAAATTTTCTAAATATTTGCATGCATGCTACAGAAAACATTTCGATGAAATGGTGTAGACGATTTAAACTTAGATACACCTGAGACAAAGCCTAATTAATATATACAACGATTTAGGCTAAGAATTGCTTAACATTTACATCAACATGTGTTATTTGATAATATATTAGTTATTTTGAAACAAATAATAATATTATTATTATATTTATACTCACAGCAGTAGAAACTTTCTTTAAAATGTAACATATAATCATTATCAGATATTTTAAAACAACTGTTCATAATATGATAATTTTAAACAAACAGCTATAAAAAGTCTTTCATTTAAATGTACTATTTGATAATTAGTCATTTTAAAACAAATATTAATATTATGATTATTTTTATACACACACCAATAGCAAAGCTTTTTTAAAATGTATTGTTAGATAATTATTAATTATTTTGAAACATATATTAATATTAGGATTATTACACTTACAGAGGTAGAAAATCTTTTAGAATGCAATATTTGATCATTATTAGTAATTTAAAAACAATGTTAATATGATTATTTTTGTATACACAGCAATATGAATCTTGAGGTGGTTGGTCTTAACATTTTGCACCTGTAAATGACCAACAGAATATATTCCATGCTTGCACCCCCAGAGATAGGTAAAGCCCAAAAAGCTGTCTTTGTTGTTTTAAAGCTAGTTTCTGCCAAAAATACATGACTTCATCTTTATAAATTTTCTAAAAAATTGCATATATGCTACAGAAAACCTTTCGATAAAATGATGTAGACGATTTATACTTAGATACACATTGTAACTGCCACAAAGCCTAATTAATATATACAACGATTTAGGCTTAGAATTGCTTAACATTTACATCAACATGTGTTATTTGATAATATATTAGTTATTTTGAAACAAATAATAATATCATTATTATATTTATATACTCACAGCAGTAGAAACTTTCTTTAAAATGTAACATATAATCATTATTAGATATTTTAAAACTGTTAATAATATGATAATTTTAAACAAACAGCTATAAAAAGTCTTTCATTTAAATGTACTATTTGATAATTAGTTATTTTAAAACAAATATTAATATTATGATTATTTTTATACGCACACACCAATAGAAAAACTTTTTTAAAATGCATTGTAAGATAATTATTAGCCCAAAAGGCTGTCTTTGTTGTTTAAAAGCTAGTTTCTGCCAAAAATACATGACTTCATCTTTATAAATTTTCTAAAAAATTGCATATATGCTACAGAAAACCTTTCGATAAAATGATGTAGACGATCTATACTTAGATACACATTGTAACTGCCACAAAGCCTAATTAATATATACAACGATTTAGGCTAAGAATTGCTTAACATTTACATCAACATGTGTTATTTGATAATATATTAATTATTTTGAAACAAATAATAATATTATTATTATATTTATATACTCACAGCAGTAGAAACTTTCTTTAAAATGTAACATATAATCCTTATTAGATATTTTAAAACAACTGTTAATAATATGATAATTTTAAACAAATAGCTATAAAAAGTCTTTTATTTAAATGTACCATTTGATAATTAGGTATTTTAGAACAAATGTTAATATTTGGATTATTACACTTACAGAAGTAGAAAAACTTTTAGAATGCAATATTTGATCATAATTAGTTATTTTAAGACAATGTTAATATTATGATTATTTTTGTATAGACACAGCAATATACAGGTGGTTGGTCTTAACATTTTGCACCTGAGAATGACCAACAGAATATATTCCATGCTTGCACCCCCATACATAAATAAAGCCCAAAAAGCTGTCTTTGTTGTTTAAAAGCTAGTTTCTGCCAAAAATACATGACTACATCTTTATAAATTTTCTAAAAAATTGCATATATGCTACAGAAAACCTTTCGATAAACTGATATAGACGATCTATACTTAGATACACATTGTAACTGCCACAAAGCCTAATTAATATATACAACGATTTAGGCTAAGAATTGCTTAACATTTACATCAACATGTGTTATTTGATAATATATTAGTTATTTTTAAACAAATAATAATATTAATATTTTATTTATATACTCACAACAGTAGAAACTTTCTTTAAAATGTAACATATAATCATTATTAAATATTTTAAAACAACTGTTAATAATATGATAATTTTAAACAAACAGCTATAAAAATTCTTTCATTTAAATGTACTATTTGATAATTAGTTATTTTAAAACAAATATTAATATTATGATTATTTTTATACACACACCAATAGACAAACTATTTTAAAATGTATTGTTAGATAATTATTAAATATTTTGAAACATATTATTAGGATTATTACACTTACAGAGGTAGAAAATCTTTTAGAATGCAATATTTGATCATTATTAGTTATTTTAAAACAATGTTAATATTATGATTATTTTTGTATACACAGCAATATGAATCTTGAGGTGGTTGGTCTTAATATTTTGCACCTGAGAATGACCAACAGAATATATTCCATGCTTGCACCCCCAGAGATAGATAAAGCCCAAAAAGCTGTCTGTTGTTTAAAAGCTAGTTTTGGCTAAAAAAACATGACTTCATCTTTATAAATTTTCTAAAAAACTGCATATATGCTACAGAAAACCTTTCGATAAAATGATGTAGACGATCTATACTTAGATACACATTGTAACTGCCACAAAGCCTAATTAATATATACAACGATTTAGGCTAAGAATTGCTTAACATTTACATCAACATGTATTATTTGATAGTATATTAGTTATTTTGAAACAAATAATAATATTATTATTATATTCATATACTCACAGCAGTAGAAACTTTCTTTTAAAATATAACATGTAACCATTATTAGATATTTTAAAACAACTGTTAATAATATGATAATTTTAAACAAACAGCTATAAAAAGTCTTTCATTTAAATGTACTATTTGATAATTAGATATTTTAAAACAAATATTAATATTATGATTATTTTTATACACACACCAATAGAAAAACTTTTTTAAAATGTATTGTTAGATAATTATTAATAATTATTTAGAAGCATATATTAATATTAGGATTATTACACTTACAGAGGTAAAAAAACTGTTAGAATGCAATATTTGGTCATTATTAGTTATTTTAAAACAATGTTAATATTATGATTATTTTTGTATAGACACAACAATATACAGGTGGTTGGTCTTAACATTTTGCACCTGAGAATGACCAACAGAATATATTCCATGCTTGCACCCCCAGAAATAGATAAAGCCCAAAAAGCTGTCTTTGTTGTTTAAAAGCTACTTTTTGCCAAAAATACATGACTTCATCTTTATAAATTTTCCAAAAATTTGCATATATGCTACAGAAAACCTTTCGATAAAATGATGTAGACGATCTATACAAACATGTATATCCAGAATCTTATTAGAATTAATATATACAACGATTTAGGCTAAGAATTGCTTAACATTTACATCAACACAGACAATTTTAACATTATGTGTTAATATCTTCGATGAAACATTCAGAACACCATAATTTCCAACTTTGTGGCTGAAAGGCATAAACTGATATAGACAACAGTAAGCTGCCCAGCTTCATTTTAAACGTGTCCGTGCTCGCAGATACTGCATAATTAATTTCCTCATTATAATATTATTACAATTTCCTTTTCCGGAGCGCTCGTCGTAATCAAAATGTAAGTCCGGTCGGACTACGTGATTTTTACGTCAACTAGAAACGAAATTATAAAAACTTCATTATCTTGCAATGACCGTATTTCCCTATGGTAAGACGCGAGCTTATCTTACGTGCTGCGGCGGTTTTAACAGCAAATATTCTAATATAAGTTTTCGAGCGATCCCTTAGTCACCCTGGCGCCGAGATCCGATTCTGGAGAAGATATCTCTGGTTAAGTTTCCCAAAACCTAAACTTCTGCCCCAGTGCCTATATGCAAGGGAACTTGCGACGGCCCCTTGGATGCTCCCTTCCAAGTAACAAAGTCGACCCTCTAAGATATAATATTCTCAAAATTATATCTGTCAACCACCTGTCAAAGTGAACTAATCTCTGAGTGATAATCAAGTTCCACCAGCCTACCACTATACCTTAAATTAAATACATATTTCCTAAAAAAAAATATAATGAGCAGTGACCAAAACCCATAAGCAATTCACGTACACTTGGACGAAAAGACATGCGCATTATAATCATCAAGTAGAGTGTAAAATATTTTTAACGTGCGATATTTTTCCTAAACATTCAGATGCACCGAAATAACCCTCTTCATTATAAGTGATTTGCACTGAGCCGCGACATCAAACGGACTCCTAAAAACGGTAGACAGCCAGCGTGATATATCGGTTTTAGATTAGTTCGGGTGAAATATCGCCTTGTTTGGCGAAGTCTTGTTTAGAATTACTTACGAGCCAAAGTTGAACTTTACGAAACGAAATATAGAGCAGGTGCTTTCGATACGGCACTGTCTCTTTTGTTATTTCTATAGTCCTCAGACGAGTTTCATTAAGAACATTCCTTTTTAACCGTCAATTATTTACATTACTACACGTTTTACACATACGTTAAACAAGTTTTAAAATTGTATAATTGTACTGGAGCATCTTCAATACAATCTCGAAATGTCTACAGATATGTTCAATTCAGCAATATCGAATTCTTCTCTTGTGTAGCTCCTCGCCTTAGGTCCTGGATGTCATGGGGTCTCGTACGTTCTTCAAATAACTCCATATGAAAATCCAAGTGTGATTATAGTAGATAAAGTTCGTCCTCCAGAGGATGGAGGGAGCGGAATGCACTAACCATATCCACTATATCATATCCGTTTAGTGACTTAGACAATTATTATTTTCGATGTCGGCTCTTCCTATCATTGCGAAGCAGAATTCGTCAAGCGTCGGATTGTACACCCTTGTACTTACGTTTTAATCGCCTGCTTACCACAAATTATGTATAGGAACCTTTCTTTTTTTTTTGGAAGTGGCCATAGTCACCCCGGAGAAGGTGTTAAAATGAGTTTTAAGAAAATTGAAATACTTGGCCATAGTGGTCCCAAAGCAGGGGGTGAATATGACCACCCATTTTTTTTAAAGAGGGTGGAAATAATTAACTCATGAAATCGAATATACATATATCCCTCCTATATATGAACCATTTTTGAACTGGTCAACTATTAAATTCGAAAGATTGTTGAGACTTGAAGATAATAATTGGATCATAGTCACCCCGGTTTACGGTACTCAATCATTAAAGGAGCCATAAAAAATAATTGTAGTAATCTAGATGAAAAAAATCAATATTCAAAGACTTCTGTATTCTAATCGAGGAATAATGTAGGTAATCGTCCAAGTCTAATTGTACTGGTGATTGAAATAAACAACCCCCTTTCCTACAATTTACCATTCGACATTTAATCATGAATAAATACGCTTGCTTCTAAATCACGTTCTAATTAGGGTTAAATGAAGCTAAATGGGGCTTAACTTTCTCCCTAAATTTGCGGGTAAATCATAGATGTTTGATAGTGGATGCCACTTTATATTTAATGTGGCCCGAAACCGTGTTATTTGCGTTGAAGTGTGGTCGAAGGTTTTTGACGTATTTATCTTCGCCACTTATTCGTGGTGAACGTTCATACAAAATTAAAGCTATCGATAGGGCGTAATGGTTCTGTAATTACTATTGGATTTATACTTTAGGTTTAATATTATTAAAATAAAATTATACTCCAATGAATGGCAGCTAGTAATAGACATCATACCAGGGAAGGTTGGTTACCTCAAATGGTATTGTATTGGGGGCCAATGCTTGTAGA
>MU193076.1:0-16327 GCA_016904865.1 Pissodes strobi
ATCTATACAGGAAATAATTTAAAAATGCGGTTCGAGTATTTTTGAGTGCACTGGATCTGAATAAAATAATGAAAAAGTTGCAAATTAACCCCAGAAGCATTGTGAAGATAGAAACATTTCCCTTTTAATTTACAGGAAATCCTTGAAAATATTACCGCGAGGATTTTCTAGTGGGTTAATTCTGAATTAAGTTAAAAACAACAGGATCAATACCTGTAAATATTTAAGAGGATGAAAATGATTTGTTTTGAATCCACAGGAAATAATCGAAGATTGCAATTCGGAAGTTTTGTCGTGATGTGGTAATGAAGAAAATCTGGGTACACCTTTAAAGAGAAAGAATGATAAAAACACCCTACCTCGAATCTCCCCCGGAATTAATTGCAAATTGCCCTACGGGAGACGGGAGTTATCGGTTGCGCTATATAAGGATTTTTTTAAATTACTGAACGGAACATGAATGTTTGTGAGCGAGAAATGAAATTTAATACAATACACACAGTATGTCCATAGACTACTCAGAAAAAAGAAGAACTGTTTTATTTGTGCATTTTCGAAGAAAAGATTCACCTTTACTTGTCCTAAAACGTTAAAAAATTATTAGTTTTCAGTAAAAACTATACTGGACACGCAAAAATGTAAAACATATTTTACATAACCTTATAAATAACAGTTCTTTTCCCGCTGAAGTTACTTTTATTCTTGAGGTTTTTGTCCTTTTTTTTAAATTTTGCATGTACGGTAATTTGTTTTTTTTTTATAATTAATGATATTTTAACGTTTCGGGACAAGCAGAAGTTCCTATATTTGATTGATTGATGCATGACCTTGCATCGTTTAATTTATTATTAACGTTGCAAAATGTGAAAAAATTGTCAAAATCTGTTAACCCATTTTTAGTTATATAGCATTAAAAATTGATTAGGTATAGGGGTTCGCCAGACCGAGACCGAGACCGAGACCTGGCAAGTCTCGGTCTTGGTCTCGAAGAAAAATTTTAGTCTTGGTCTCGGGTCTCGAACTCGAGACCGAGACTATCTTGGTCTCGGTCTCGGTCTTGTCTCGGTTTGGTCTCGGTCTCGGTTTGAGCAAATAAAAAGTAATTAAATAGTTTGCTGTTTTATTTTGTTAATAACACAAACGTTACTTCGGAATGTTAAGTTAAATGAAACATCTAATAAGTGTCTTTTGTGTATCAGTTCTTGGTGTAGATGTGATATTAGGGATAAACTTCTTAAATAATTTAACGTTTTTTGTTTGCAACAGTTGTTTGGATAATAATAGTTAACTTATATAGGTACCTAATATATTTTAATATATTTCATGTTAGTTTCTAAATTGTTGTTTTGATATAAAAATGCTTACCTCTAAGGTAGGTAGGTATACAAGTGATAGAGATTTTTAAGTATGTACAGGGTGTCCCATTTTCGTAGGTTTTATGGGGTTTCACCCATATGGAATAAAGATAGAAGGATGCGGTTTTCGTGACAACGTGCTACTTTTTTGTGAAACGAAAGGTGGTACAAACAGAATTTTCATGGCCGCCTTCGTTCTTGAGATACAGGGCGTTTTTGAAAGTGTTGCATTTTCAAGCACCCCCCCGGATCTCAGCTGCCTGATAACTTATCGAAAAGGTAAAAAATGCTTCTTATATAACTTTTTACGTATAATCCAGTGTCACCTTCAGAATAAGTATACGGGGTCAGGTCAAAAAGTTATCGTACCCTACTTTATTTTTTTTAACGGGACACCCTATATATTATCTTTTCATCTTCTGCCCCTCACCAAGAGCTTTTCAAAAACATAACATAATCCATATTTATTTTCATAATTAACGCGACAAAACTAATTTTTTATAATTTTTTTCGTACAGTAAGGGGTCGTGGGTAGCCATGATAACATTACTTTACAAAAAAATAGCTGACACTGGCTTAGCAAATTTATTGAATAATTAATGAAAAACAAATCACAAATATTGTTCAAATTGCTGACCATTAGATCTCCTACATGTTTGGCAAAGTTTATAAATTCTCTTTAATGCATTTTGTAATATAAATGATTGCCTTTATAATTCAGCAAAGCGTTTCTAGTGGCCATTCTCAATAAGGAACTTGCACAAACAAATAAAAACCGAAATAAATGCTAAAAACCATAAGTGGACATCCTATAAAAAGTTTAGTAAAAAAAGAATCTATTAGTTAAATTCATTGTGGCCAAAATCTTGAAATAAAAATGTCAAGAAATTCGAATTATTCCAGGCGCTCGGAAACGCGCGTTCACTGGTCGTGACGTAGAAGAACATAATCAATGCTTTGAGTGAATGGGATAAATGGATAAAAATCATTACTCTTGTTGTACTGAACGGATTTAAACTCAATAATAACCGTTGGGTAGCTAATACACTAAGCTATATCTGGCACACAAAAAATCTGAGTTTAGCTGTTTATAAAAAATGTATGCTGTAACATAAAACGGCAAAAAAAGTCGTAGTTAGGTTTTTCATCGCACAATTTTATTTTTTATAATAAATTAACATTATATACAAATAATAATATTATTAATAATAATAATAATAATAATAATAATAATAATAATAATAATAATAGTAATAATAATAATAAATACATATAGGTAAAAATAAATCAATAAATTTTGACATAGATTTAAAATTATACTACTAACTTAACTTTTTTTTCAGAAAGAAGGTACCCAGAAAAAATAAAGATCTTAAAATGGTTAAATAACACAATAAACATTCTTAGAAAAAGGAAAGGAAGTTCAAAATTGCAAAATTGCTACTCATTATGTAAATAAATGAAAATTTATACTTAAAAAAATAATCATTAGACCCTAAGCAAAAAAACATAACTTTTATTGTTGAAAATAGCATAGAAAAAATTATTCGCTTTCCGAAAGGTCAGAACTGTCTGAACTTTGCAAGTCAAGTTCGCCAATATCTGAAGGCAAAATATCCGAATACTGTTGCATACAAAAAAGTCTATTTCCAGATATTCTGTGATATCATTTATGTTATCCTGTCGTGATTTGAAAGTTGTAGTCTTTCTAAAAGATGATATAAATGGATCTGAGGTAAGTAGTAGATTATTCATAATGTCCTTATTTGAGCTTTTACTAGAAGTTTTTCTTGTGTGGTTCAAACGCACTTTTCGGACCTCTTTATGTCTTGCTTCAAGTGCATCCTCGGCTAGTTGCTCTATGGGCAAATCAAAAAGTTGGATAATCTCAATTCCATGAACTAGAATCTTATGGATATCTATAGTACCAAACCAAGGATATAATTCAATGTAAAGATTTTTCGATTCCCTCAAAATCCGTTGAAACTGCACCAACTTGATTTTTTGTCCTAACACAACTCTTAAAATTTTTGAAAATTTTAAAATAAGTTCTTTGTTAATGCCGGTTATCGAGGAACTTAAGTCTGGGTTTTGAAAAAACCTTCTAGCCATATTCCCATAATTCGTGGATCCATAGCCTGGTTTTGGTTTGTCAATAATTAATCCCATTTGAACTTTAAAACCCTTCTGAAGTTTTCGTTTTTGGTTTTCAACAAGTTTTTCTTTCCAGGGTCTTTAACTTGCCAACACTTTATTGACAATATATAACAAACATTCAAAACAACGGATCCATGAATGAAGGGAAGATAGGCCAAAGTTAAGATTTTCAATTTTTGTCACTTTATCTGTGTTCATCTCCTTGAAAGACGGACCGCAAATAAAGCACGTTTGCGTTGAGTTTATTCCTGATAAAGTATTGATACAGCTACCATCTAACATTGTAAAATGAAAAATATATATTGCAGAGAAATCTGTACCTTTAATGTGAATGTTTAAATGTCGTATTTGTGCACATTGGTACAATGCACGCCTTATGAGCTGTATTTTTCTCCATTTTAGTCCAACTCACAAAATACAAACCAAAAACACTGTCACAGACAAAACAAAAAATTATTACAACCCACTAAACCTAAAAACTTAAAGCATAACCTGCTGTCTCTCTCTGCGAGTCGCAATAGAAGTGGCAGGTAGATGATCGGCCGATCCGCCGCGCCGATCGTTATGCTCTATGACGTCAAATCGTGTTTAAATTGGCGCGGATTTAAGGGCAACTTTAAATATGTATAGAAACAAAACGGGTGATATTTAACACTTCAGATTTGGCACACCATCTTTTTTAGCGTAATAGAACAGATTATAGAAATAAAAAATAAATGTGCAAGTTCCCTATTGTTGTATGTTTTCGTATCGCCTTGCATAAATTTTATTTTCTAGATAGCCCCATAAAAAAAAATCTAAAACTGAGAGATCCGGCGATCGTGGTGGCCATCGAACAGGCCCGTTTGTTCCTATCAATACTCTGGGAAAATGTTCGTTAAGCCAGTTTTGAATTATCCTACAATTCTGGGCTGTAGCCCCATCTTGCTGGAAGAATATACCATTTAGTTGAGCCAGCGGAATATCATCCAAAATTCTTATGGTGTTTTCTTCTACGATATGCAAGTATCTATTAGACTTTAGATTCTGTTCATAAATTCGGTTCACTATTTTTCTATTGACAATAAAGCAGAAAACATTAAACCCAAACCTGCCCTGACGTTCCCTAGGAAAAATAACGTGGTTATTTTCCTGACTCCAAAACCGCGAGTTGTGTCTATTGAAAATTCCCGAACTTGTAAAATGTGCCTCGTCTGACCAAATAATCCTTTTTTCGAAACTTATATCTTATGCTATCATATTTATAAACCGATTGAAGAACTCCAATCTACGCTCAGCATCACCAGGGTGCAGATGATGAACCACCTCGTCTTTGTAAGGTTTGAATTTGTGTTTTTTTTATTCTTTGTACTTTTGTTTTGGGTACACCCACCTCTTCGTCGATTTTTCTACACGAGGTTCCAGAAGTTGCTTGAACAAGGGCTAAAACGTTGACCTCAGAACCTTTGTTCTCTTTCTTGTAGAAATGACACAAATGTCGTATTTTCTTGTAGACTCGGGATCGAGGTTTGCTAAAAGAAAGATCCATATTGGCAAAGATTGGATCTTAATTTTTGAAATGTTATTTTTCCGAGTTGTCTTCTTTCCGGATATCTATGAAAAAATAATGAGAACAAATAATTTCAAAATACAAGAAGGTAAAGATTAACTGACCTGTTAAAATAAAACTCTGCCGCCTGATCTGCGTTTTCATTAGATAATATGAAGCAGGTATTCATATCATACTTCTGAAGGTATTAAAAATAAAAAATGAATTTTGTCACGTTATTTATGAAAGTAAATATGGACTATCTTATGTTTATGAAAAGCTCTCGGTGAGGGGAAGAAGATGAAAAATAATATATAGGGTGTCCCGTTAAAAAAAAATAAAGTAGGGTCCGATAACTTTTTGACCTGACCCCGTATACTTATTCTGAATGTTGCACTGGATTCTACGTAAAAAGTTATATAAGAAGCACTTTTTACCTTTTTGATAAGTTATCAGGCAGCTGAGATACGGGGGGGTGCTTGAAAATGCAACATTTTTAAAAACGAAGGAGGCCATGAAAATTCTGTTTATGCCACCTTTCGTTTCACAAAAAAAGTAGCACGGTGTCCCGAAAACCGCATCCCTCTATCTATACTCCATATGGGTGAAACCCCATAAAACCTACGAAAATGGGACACACTGTACACATAAAAACTAGGTACCGATTTATGTGAATTTTATTGTCAAAGTCAACGCTTTTTCTTCTTATTTCTTTCAGTTGTAGCGTAGCCATACAAAGTGATGTCATTTTCAAACATTCTGTATTATATGGAAACATTTATTTTGAAAGTTCTTAAAATTTAACGGTATACAGGGTGACGCGAAATTAGTGGACGAAACATCAACCATGTGTTTATGGGTCAAAAATAACTAAAATTTTTCTTATAAATATATATCGGGAATAGAGCTAGAGCCTTTTAAAAATGGGCCCGTGAATATGATTTTATTTAATTATTTCCGAAACGGTGTAAAATAGAGTTTTAAAATTTGGGATTCTATTAACTTTAATGTTCTGAATTTAAAAATGGAATTAAAAATAAAAAATTTTGGTCAGGTGCGAACATTTTAGGGGGTGAATTTAAAAATTATCTTTTTTTGGGCTAACTTTTTATATATTTTTTCTTCAAATTTTGAAAATTTGATTTTTTTTCGCAAAAAAGTGCCCCTTAGTTTGCTTCGCTAGGACGCAGCGTTTTTGAGAAAAAACGGATTTTAAAGTATGCTGACTGCCAAAAACGGGTGTAAAATGAAGGTTATAATTTTTCATATTCTCCCAAAATTCCTTTTGACGTTACAAAACTTCATATTATTTATTATAAAATAGTAGAAACACTTGTTCCAGAAAAAAGTTATGACAGATTTTCAAAATTTGATAAACTATAGCATTCAATTTACACCCGTTTTTGGCAGTCGGAATACATTTATAATCCGTTTTTCTCAAAACTCTGCGTCCTAATGATACGAAATAAGAGGCACTTTTTTACCCAAAAAAAAAATAAAATTTTCAAAATTTGTAAAGAAAATAAAAAAATAGCCCACAAAAAAGTTGAAGTTAATTTTTTATATTCACTCCCAAAATGTTAAGCACCTGACCTGACTAAAATTTTCTATTTCTTATTCCATTTCCGAATTCTAAATATTAAACTTAGTGTACTTAGGGGAATTCCAAAATTTTAAAACTATTTTACACAATTTTGGAAATAATTAGAAAAAAAAACATCTTTAGGGCCCCACCTTTAAGAGGCCCTAGCTCCTGTAGGAGGCGTTTCCCGATATACGTTAATAGGAAAAATTTAAGGTATTTTTGACCAATAACTACAGGGCTAATGCTTCGTCCACTAATTTTGTGACACTCTGTATAGGTATACGGTATATACTGTATAAGTGGATATGGTCAAAGGTGGCCATTCATATTTTAATATACTAATCTGACACGGTTGTACCAGAAGCAGATATCCAGTTGTTTTAATGGATACGCGATGTTTTATTACCTTGTATATATTACGAAAAATGTGAAAACTCATAGCTGTTTATTGCTTGGAAATGGCTCAAAATAGGTTATCTGTATAATTACATATTATGTACATAACAGTATAACCTTTCTTCTAGAATCTTAAAAACAAACAGCCCAATTTAAAGAAACTAGCGTTATACTCGGAATCGCACGATTTTTCAATTTTTTGGTTTATTGGACCCCGTTGGCATAAATTGCCAATAACATACATACAAATTTGTTTTTTCAAAAAAATTAGTTTAGAAAATTCAACAAATAAAAATATTTTTCGAGACCGAGACCGAGAGTCTCATCACCTTGGTCTCGGTCTTCGTCTCGGTCTCGATAGGTAAGTCTCGGTCTCGATTCTAATTTCCAGGTCTCGATCTCGGTCTCGGTCTCGTTTTCGAGATCGAGACCGAGACAAGACCGAGACCATAGTCTCGCGAACCCCTAATTAGGTAGGTGTCTACCTACTTAAATGTTATGTTTGATTGGTTATCTAAGGTCAAATGACATGAATGTTAGTTTATAATATGATCTAAACATGAATGCAAGGATTAGCAAAAACATCTAGAGATACAGAGAGGTAACGCATACATATTATACCTATATCGGGTGCTGTTCGTCGAACTTATCAAAGGGTCAATTACTGTTTTCCCTAATTTTGTTATTATTTTAGGTAAAATACTATTAATTAGAAGTCGTGGAGGAGCATTAAAAAAAGCTTTACTTAGATAATAAATCCAAGCTTTTTCCAGTAAACCAGTAAAAGTAAACCGTTAAAATAATAATAGTTTAAAATATCATATTCAAATGACATAGCTTTTTCATTTAATTTTTGAAAATTTGGCTCTAAAATAATTAGTGAAGCCAAGAACTGACCCCATTGAAATTTACATAGGCTTTCGTACTCGCCCGACGATGTAACATCACAAATCGTAACCAAAAGTTTGCATTTTTGAAAAAGTTAACAGCACTAAAATATGATGACCGATTACAATACAATCAATGTATCAATAAGTGATATAAATTACCTAATTAGTTTTATTAATATTAACCTCTACAACTACTTAAATCTTGAATGTTAATGCTATCTACTATTACTATATATACTTTAATAGAGACTGCGCTGTCCTACTATTTTTAGCAACTATATTTGTACGTATCACACCGAAGAACCCATATCTTACACCATTCAGGATTTTTATATGGAAAAGTAAACATTCTAACCCCATCACGCAGCTTAGATTTTCCACAATTGAAATATTTATATGTATTACCAGCCATGTTACAAAATGGAAAATATGTGTAGATATGAATGAGAATATTCCTGCTCACAGTCATAAAATAGTTTACCCAAAGATTTTTTTCACACCATCAAGCGCAACAGCAAGCCCATGCAAATGCTATTCAATATTTTTTTATAGATCTTCCTTTCTTAATTATTATGCCTCTATAAGTATTTTTAGAAATGTAAATAAATATTAATTTGGCGGCTCCCGAAATGACCGGGAAACCCAGTCACCAGACAGCAGTTGCACACAGCCACAAACAAATTAGTTGTTTGTGACATTGTGACACAGCTGCAGTTGGCTCCTCACTCGCGGATCGCGAGTTATATGCATAAACCAATACTATTAATACACATTCAGTATAATCGTAGAATAAGCATATTGGTATATTTTATAAACATTAATAATTACATGGAAGGTTTTCTGAATAATCATGGGTAGTCTTTAGTCACCAATGTCACAAGTAGGTTAAGAAGTACGAAATAAAACCTTTTTTAAAATATATTCTACTGGTTCAAGTATTTAACTGGCGCTGCGAACAGGATAGTGCTGCAAGTCTCTTTATCGATTGTTCGTTGAGATTTGGCGTATCTTAATACCTTGAGCACTATAACTAGAAGAATTCCGAATACTCCTAGCCGACTCCATTGATCTCTCTATTGTTAAGCATTGAGATTAATAAGAAAAAGGCACAGAAAGAAGAAAGAAACTCCATCGGGTGAAACTCAGGCAAATCTTCAATCTTCGAAGTATCGCCGCGGATCCTAAGATTTCAAGTATTCTTCTGCAAACCAGTAGACTGACATCTGTGTAACAAGTACCGTAAATTGGAACTTTTATGCAAAAAGTTTATGTGCGTTTTTGTGATAAAACTTACTAAAAGATGTTCGAATGGTTCTCCCTGATGTTCTTCTTAATGTAAGTAATTACTAAAATTGCCACTGTTGTTATACATGTCTGTTGATCCCAAACAAATTTTTAAAAGTGTTTTAATTTCAAATAGAAAAAGACTAGGCTTAAAGATTCAGAAGAATAAAAATTTATCACTGGCTGAAAAACTAGAAACTTATAAAAATAAATCTAGTATAAATATAAGTGAATTATTTTCAGAATTAAATCTTGCATCTTCTAGTACTGGCCAATCTAGTGATAATATTAATTTAAATTTTGATTTTAATAATACAAGTCTCTCTTCTTCCGAGGAAGAAGAAGTGTTAATTGAACCTTCTGATAGTGACAGTTTAATTAATTTAGATAAAATGGACGTCCTGCGATCTTTTGCAACCATTTTACCTACCTTTTCTGGAAATCTAGAACATTTAGAATCATTTATTTTTTCAATCGACGAATTTCATAATTTATATTATAATGGCGAAGAAATTCAGAAAAAATTTGTTTTAAGCGTTATACGCTCTAAGTTAGTCGAAACGTCTAGAGATTTTATTATGAGTAGACCAGACCTTAAAAACTGGGCCGATATTAAACTAGCTTTAAGAGAAAAATATGGAGATCCAATAGGATACCAAACTTTAATGCAACAACTAAATTATACTAATAGAAATAAAAACGAAAATCTATTAGATTTTGTACAAAGACTAAAATTATTTGTACAAAAAATAAATTCAAAAATTCAGAGTGAAAATATAGATACCAATTCGAAATTAACTTTTTTCTACAGCCGCGCGCAAAATAACTAAATACTAAATTCAAATGAAATCGCAAAATCGAATAATGCCGTGGATCCTTATTTTGCGCTCTAGCGCGAACATGGAAAAGAAAATTCTCACTTTTTCCATCTAGTGTGCTGAATGGTCATGGAAACCGAAGATAAATAAATGACAGTCGTGCCTTTGTTACAGTTTGTTGCTGACAATCCTGTTCTAAATATGCCCGAAGCCCGAACATAATATGTCAAAACTGACAGTCATTCGCAAATTTCAGAATAAGTATAGAGAAAAATGTGAATTTAATTTTAAAACAATACGGCTGTAGAAAAAGTTCTGTGTGTTTTTCGAGCGCAAAGTAAGATTGCCGTTTTCGAAAGATTACTGCGCTCCGCTACGCGTCGCGCAGTAACATTCTTTCTCAAGCGGCAATCCGTTACTTTGCGCTCTAAATACACAAATAACAGCACAAGCTGAGAAAACCGCTGTAATCGTTCTAATGTCAAATGTGCCAGAATCTTTAAAAACGATATTACTTATACACAACCCTAGCAATTTAAATGCTGCCCTTATACAAGTCACAAATTTTAATCTAATTGAATCCCAAATAAACTTAAAAAGTCAGGTAACTCAAAAACCTATTAATCAACATCAAAAATCTATGAATTTTAATCAATCTTTTAATCAAAACGCTCAGTCGCATTTTAACCAAAATGCTCAACAATTTCAACAGCAAAACAATTTTAAACAACCTTTTCCTTCTCAACCAATTCCCGTGCAACCTAGACCTGTAAGACAACATTTTCCCATGAAGGCACAAGTTTTTGGAAAGCCCAAAAATGTGTTTGCTCCCCAGAGGAACCTTAATCAAAGACTTTGGCCAAAACCTACCCCGATGTCCGTCCAGTCCGCCGGACCTTCTCGAATAAATCAACTAGCCCAAAATAGGCCTTATTATAATCATTTCCAACCTAGCGGTCCTAGGAATTTTGCATCCCAAGAACTAACAAACTTACAAACAAACTACGAACACTCAGAGGACCAAAACTACGAAGAGTATTGCGACGATTATTATGATAATCAAGACATGCCCAATATGCAAGAAGAAAATATTCTCCCTAGCCCCCATCAGAAGGACTTTAATACAGAAAATCAAAATTTTCACGAACTAGCCTCTACCGACCAGTTATCTTACAATATAGCTCAAAAAATCGAATTGCCTTATTTCTTTTTACCAGAAATGCAAATTTCCATTTTAATTGACTCAGGAGCCTCCGAATCAATTATTAACCCAAATATAGCCAAATTATACCCTGATTTCCTATTGTACGAGCCTTTTGAAGTAACAGCGTGCAAAAGGACCTATCGTGAAAACACCAATATTAAAATTCCTCTTTTGCAAGAAATAGGAATTAATTTACCCTTAAAAATGCTTGTTCTTAATTGGCACCATGATTTTGATGCTCTTTTAGGAACAAAAGATCTTAAAAACCTAAATGCTATTTTAGATTATCAAAATAGGTGCTTGACACTTCAACAAAATAAAAAACTAAAATTTTCACTCGCTTACAATAAACCTCTCTCTAAACCTGTTGAAAATTTAAATAGTAACGCACTAATAATTCCAGTAAATCTCGAAAGCGGAGACGCTATATTACCTTCGTTTCAAATAAATAACCAAGTAGTAATTCCTGATAGTTTAATCACAGTTAAGAATGGATTTTGTAAAATTCCTAATCCACTTCCCAGACATAACATAAAATTCGATCAAAGAATGAGAGTTATTCCCAAAGAACACTTTGAGATAACTAACCCACCGACAGATAACACCTCGTTTCAAGTTTCTAAACAATTACGTTTAAATCACTTAAATGATTTGGAAAAAAGTAAAATAATACCTCTATGCCACGAGTTCAAGGATATTATGTATTATGAAAACTGCGATCTAACTTTTACTAGCCAAACTAAACACTATATGCGAACTACAATATGCTAAATCCTTTCGCCACCCTCCTGCCATGCTGCCCGAAATTCAAAATCAAATTCAAAAACTTCTAGACAATAAAATCGTCTGACCTTCCATATCCCCTTATTCTGCCCCGGTTTGGATTGTCCCAAAGAAGGCCGACGCTTCTGGCAAGCAAAAATTCAGACTTGTCATCGACTACAGAAAACTCAATGAAGCCACTATCGAGAATAAGTACCCACTGCCAAGAATAGAAGAAATTCTAGATAACCTTGGAAAATGTACATACTTTACCACCCTTGACCTAGCCCAGGGTTTCCATCAAATTGAGATGAGCACTGATTCCATAGAAAAGACGGCATTTACCGTTAATAACGGGCATTTTGAGTATTTAAGAATGCCCTTCGGTTTGAAAAATGCCCCCGCCACATTCCAGAGAATGATGGACGAGATTCTAAGTGAATATCTGTACAAATTCTGCTTTCTTTATATGGACGACGTGGTCATCTTTTCGAAGTCCCTTCCTGAACATATTGACCATATTAAAAAGATCTTTAAAAAATTCCGAGAAGTTAACCTTAAAGTGCAATTGGATAAATCAGAGTTCTTATCCAAAGAAGTAGCCTTCTTGGTCACATAATCACCCCTGAAGGCATAAAGCCAAATCCTTGCAAAATAGAAGCCATCAAAAGATATCCATTGCCCAGATCCACCAAAGAAATTAAATCATTTTTAGGCCTCATCGGTTACTATCGAAGGTTTATAAAAGACTTCGCCAAAACAACTTTCCCAATAACGAAATGTCTGAGAAAAGGTCACGAAAAACATATTGGCAACCAGGAATATCAAGAAGCCTTCTTAAAGTGCAAATAATTAATTACCAACTCCCCTGTCCTCCAATATCCAGATTTCGCTAAACCTTTTAAATTGACTACCGATGCCTCAAATATAGCCCTTGGCAGTGTACTTTCTCAAAACGAGCATCCCATTGCGTATTATTCCAGAACCTTAAATTCTGCCGAACGAAACCATTCGACCATAGAAAAGGAGCTTTTGGCAATAATAGAATCTACAAAACACTTCCGACCCTATTTATACGGCCAAAAATTTGTGATATAAACAGATCACAACCCCCTTGTCTGGTTATCCAAAATAAAGGAACCTAATTCACGGCTTATTCGTTGGAAGTTAAAATTGGAGGAATTCAATTTTGAAATAAAATATAAAAAAGGAAAGGAAAATGCAGTTGCCGATGCTCTTTCACGTATCGACATAAATATCTTAGAAAAAAGCGACTCAATAGCTCCCAACGCTGATAACACTGTAGCCAACCTCGCCGAATTTGATCTTGCCGACTTTGCTCTTAACGAACGATATAACGACGTCATAGCCAAAAACATCGACCTACCTCAACCCAGAGAGAACGACATAGATACGAATGCCACAATACATTCCAACAACGACACTGAAGGCAAGTACCTTCCCATTTCCGAACTACCCGTAAACTATGCATCCACACGGTTAATTATAGACTTTGGAAATAAATTCCTGCATAAATACACGAAACCATTTAAAAAGAATCATCATCTTGTTCGAATTGAAAGAGATAAACTCCCAGATCATTTCAGTAAAATCTTAAAGAAAATAATTAGACCTGACATACTTTTTGTTTTATACATCCCCAATTCTGATTTGAAACAAGAATTTCAAAAATGTGTTGCCGAAAATCTAAATTCTTCCGCAAAACTTCAAATGTCGAATATTTATTTAACAGATATCGAAAACCAAGAACAACAAAAAGATATTATCTCCGAATATCATCAGAAGAATCATAACGGCATAACGGAAACATATAACCAACTAAAACGAAAATATTATTGGCCTCAAATGCGCGAGACAATAACCACTCTAATTAATACTTGCGAGATCTGCTTACAAAACAAGTATGAAAGACACCCGTATAAAATAAATTATGAAGGCCCATTGCTAGCGGAAAAACCATTTAATACCCTACACCTTGATATATTCCAATTTTCAAATTGTCAGTTTTTAACTATTGTAGATTCTTTCTCTAAATACGCGCAAGCTTACTACGTTTCTGACAGAAATGCAACCACAATAGTTAACAAATTAAGGCATTACTTTTCCCACCATAATACCCCCAAGAAGATTGTCGTAGACCAAGGATCCGAATTTAAAAACCGCTTATTCCAAGAATTTTGTCAACTCTTTTATATAGAATTACACTACACCACGCCTGGTAATTCAACATCTAATAGTATAGTAGAAAGATTACATTCTACGCTTTTAGAAAAATTTAAAACTCAAAAAATGATAAATCCTGAAGAAACTCCCCAGAACCTAATGATTTCAGCCGTGTTAGTATATAATCAAAGCATTCATTCCACGACAGGTTTTTCACCTTTCTCTTTATTATACGGACCCCATTTTAATGAACCAAACATAAACAATGACTTGACCAGATATGAACAATACAATGAGAAACGAGAAAACGAACTAATCCCGTTTCACAAAAAAGTATTTGAAGAAACTCACAAAAATCAAGCTAAAAATACCCAAAAACAAAATGAAAACGCTAGTTCTATTCCCGAATTAAAAGAAGGACAAATCATCTATAGGAAAAACCCCTATAGAAACAAAATGAACCCCTCTTTTATTCCCACCAAAATAAAGACTCTCAACAAAAACACTTACACCGGACTTTCTAAGAAAAAACAAGTTACCGGTCATTTTAGAAAAAATAAGAGATTAAGGAAAAATCCTTTATCTTTTCAGCCTAAACCATACCCTCAGGATCAACCCTCTACAAGTAGATCCCCTACCGAATAATGGATACTATGCCGAAAAATTAGCACCCGCAATGGTTTTAAATCATTATCATCATACACATGTATATTTTAATCTTACTAGTATTAAGTTCTCTTTAGCCGACCTAACTTCTAATATGTATATATTTAATCGTTTTTCAAATAAGTATAATAACACAATACAATCGCTTCTCCTGCAGGCACATAAGGAATTAAATAACACATATGATTCATATGTAAAATTAAGTTCATTTAACTCATTACCTCGTAGGAAACGCGGATTAATAAACTTTCTTGGAAGTTACATAAAGTTCATTACAGGTAACTTAGACAATGACGACTTAGAGAATATAAACCAACACATGCTAATTTTGAAGAATAATCAAATTAATTCTATGCATAAGATCAATGAACTAAGTTCATTCGCCGGACAGGTAACTGCTCGATTTCAAGAAAATGTAAACATTATAAATGAAAATTCAAAGAAACTTAAAGCCAATGTAGACATTTTAAACGACACTATTATGCTTCTAGCGGAAATGCAAAATCAGCTTTCGCAAATAAGAAATATACACTCTTATTTAGAAACACTTTTGCGGACTCTAACATTTGCTCATTTAGAAAGCCTAGATCTTGAGATTTTCAACACACAGGAAATAAAAGAAATTTGGAAATATTTAGAACATCAATATCCAAAAAAATTATTATGGCCTATAAAGCACATAACAGAACTCACGCTAATTTGCAAAACCGGACTAATTTTATCGGATGACATGGCAATTCTAGTAATTAAGATCCCCATTTTTGAAGCAAAACCATGTAATTTACAAATGATATATCCCATTCCTACATCTAATAATACGATATTAATTAGCCCTAGCAAGTACTATTGCAATAATTTGTGGTATACAGAAATTAATACGAAATGGATATGTATTAATCCTATAATTAATGGCTGTAACTTATTGACAGATTGTACTATTGCAAGAATAAGTAACAATTATCAGGTTCATACATTAACCTATCATAACGCCCTTTTATTTTGCACAAAAAACCCTGAAACTATTTTTGAAAATTGTTTTCAGTTTATTAAACATAATTTAACAGGGTGTTCATATATTCGGAGCCAATGTGATATAATTATTAATCAATATAAATATACTTTACAATCAAATGGTATACGCATTAAAAGCACTGAAGTTTAGAAATCTGTAGTAGACTCAAATCTTTCTCTGAATTTGCAACTTAAGCACTTAGAATACCCTGAGAAAATCCAGGAAGACCTTAGGGAACCCGTAGTATTTAAGGACTTTGTTTCAGAAAAAACTCATGTAATTAGTACCTTTTCATTATCCCTTATATCTGTATTAATTTTTATGCTAGTTATATATTTATGGCAAAAGAAACATAAATCGATTCCCCTGAAGACTCTACAGGACATCATCAACGAGGACGTTGAAGAATCTTAAGGGAGGAAGAGTTATATGCATAAACCAATACTATTAATACACATTCAGCATAATCGTAGAATAAGCATATTG
>MU193077.1:0-16812 GCA_016904865.1 Pissodes strobi
AAAAAACAGTCAATTAGATTTCTCGGTCTCTACATTAACGTTCAAAATCAATTCATATTCTCTGTGGTAAATTGGCCAGGGGCTGTTATGCTGTTCGTATAATCTCGAAGGAGTTGGGAATGTCATTATCTCAGACTGTTTACTTCTCACTTATCGAGAATCACTTGAGATATGATTTAGCTTTTTGGGGTTACTGTGCTCAGTATATTTTTACGTCTGTTTTTGTTATTCAGAAGAGGCAATAAGATCCATATGTAAGGTTGGGGTTAGAGAGTCTTGTAGGCCTCTTTTTAAAGAATTAGGCATCCTGATCCTCCCCTGTTTGTTTATATTGCAGACGGTTTGTTTGATCTTTAAAAAATCCAGACCTTCCAACTCTGACTTAGCGGCTGCCAACCATTATAATACTAGATAAGAAAATAAGCTCCAATTACATATTCCTTCTATTACACTTACTAAAAGCTCTCAAATTTATGAAGGCTTAAAAATGTTTAACCATTTACCAAATGTATCTTTAAAAAATCTGTCTCGTCCCTACTCAAAAGTAAAAAGTATTACCTGTTTTACAGAATTGTATAACGATGATTTTACGGTTTATTAGGCGCACATATATAAAAACTTGTAGACGTAGGTTAGTGTCTGTGTTGTCTACTGCTATGTATTATTTACTTTACTTTGGTACTTTTGAATTGTTAACTACATAAATGTTCTTTATTATTAATTTTTTATCTCTGTATACAGCTTTGCAACAAATACTTTGTAGTTCTACAATAAAACATTTATTTATTTATTTAATCAAATAAATGAATAAAGTATACAACAAAATTAAAAATTAATTTTGAAAAAGAAAGGAATAAATTAAAAACTGACATGTTTGATGCAAACAGAGAAGTAATAGACAAATGTTAAAGGAAAGAACAAGATCTTGTGGTTACTACGAAAGTTTAAGGAGCAGATAAACAAGAAAAAACACATAATAAGCAAAAAATATCGCGAAACCACAAAAAGATTGATTACTATTGAACATTATATATTTTGTGATTGAAGAGGATATGTTCTTATAGTGTGGCTCCTGCTGGCTTTACTAATAAGAGATAACTTTCGAAATGAAAGTTGTAAACTTTTTTAAAAGCCATAAGAATTTACTTTACAAAAAATAAAATTAACTTCGCAAAATCGAACAAATGGCCTAAATAGCCTATATAAGATTGCTTAAACTAAGTCTTCTTTTCTTGTGACTCGAAAAATATATACATAGTTGATATTTAGATAAGCTGTCTTCCAATTAACTTTTACGAAGTAGTATCTGAAGATTGCTATGAATTAAATGAAATCGCCGAGTACCTTTGGAGATTAGAGTACTTACTGTCCCAAGATCCATGTACTCCAGAATCTTTTGCATATGAAGAAAAACCTTCATTTGCATAACAATAACATATTGCCTATTTATATGTACTTAAAAAGATCTTAGAGGACCAGAATACCCAAAATAAATATGCAATTTAACACTACTCTAAGAGCATTAACTGATAACTATTTCTAGTCTATTGGCGAATCTTTGAATTTAAATTTTAATCTGTGAGCTGTTTAAGAAATAGTGATTGTAAACTGTTAATCAACTGATCTATTGATTGTATTATGTAGTTTGATAAATACCACTTTATATATTTGGCGTGTGTAAATTCCTTGAAGGAGCAACAACATAACAATTAAGTATTGATGTAAAAAAATCTTAAACTACAACTCAATGCGTTGGAGCACTTGCCTTGTTCGAAAATTCTTATCTAATAAACTCTGCACGATGGAATGTAGGGGCAGCTTTCTCCTCTTTTCCATCTTAATCTTAACCACGTCCCTCTCCTCTTCCTTAATTTCGACCATCGAAAGGGGACGACGCCTTTTGATACCCCGCCCCCTACCGATGTACCTTCGTCGTTTCGGCCGCCAAAAGAACAACACCATCTCTTGGGAGATGTTGCGCCTGGGCGTGGTCTGTTTCCACGAATGGTCGCGTTGCCAGGGAGATGACTGAATTGAGCTGTTATCATCTGAAACTTTAAGCAAATAGTACATGATTTTTGCAGTTCAAATCAATTTGATTTTCAACATCCATTGGACGATTGAAAGGAAATCGGAATTTAATAAATAAATGCGTTGTCACTGTCAACATAGGTCAAGCACGGGTAGTGATGTCAATTTTTAAACTGATACGTCTGATCTTTGACAATTCACGTCGGTAAGACAATATCCTTTTTTTCTTGTCATCATACATTTTTATAATAGACAGAAGAGGCGAAATGTAGGTACCCCAACGGCCGACCCAGTGTAAAAAAGCAATCATTCAGACAGATATTCTGTCCTATTTCAAATTATTAATATAAAAACGGAAGACAAAATTAATTTGTCTATTTTACCAGCCAACCTATAATAAAGCAGAAAAAGAAAATCTCCGTTTAACTACTGGAGACAAGCATGGCTTAACATGGCCTAAAAACCACATCATGTATTAAAAGCGTTCTGTGCTACATATCACCTCTCTATAAAACAATAGACCTATGTTCTTTTGTGCAGTCAACCGAGTGTCATAACTTTTAAGAAACACCTTTCGTTTCTAGGCTTTTGCTATTCAAATTTTAGAAAAAAATTTTTTATATTAATGTCTAATATTAGCTTCCATATTTTGATATTACATAAAACAGAAATGAACTTTCATTTCGGTGGATTTATCCATTCGATCTAGGGTTTTTACCGACATTGATGTTGAGTTGGGTGCGTTCATATTTGATTGTTCGATGTCGTTTTAATTATGTCTTGTGCAATTGGATATATTCAGACAGGGAAGTGTCCTATTCATCGACTATGACAACAATTCCTGCATCATCTGCATCACCTACTTTTTCGTAATTATTTTGTCTTTGAATAACACCTTGGACATAAGTCGGCCTTCCACTTCTGACAAAAAACGCGGATTACGTCTGGAATAGGCGAAGGGTAGCCCTGGAAGAACCCATCTACTTGCAAGTAATTTACATATACTAAAACATGGATTAGAAGCACCAAATAAAATGCATTAGACTCGTTAAAGGGTAATGCTCAAATATCTAACAATTCATTATATAAATAGTGTCTACTATGGGAACATACAGCTTGGTGTCATATTCTGGGAAAAAAGCCTTAACAACGCCTTAAGACTGGGCCGAAACCACGGGCTGAAGACGCATAGAACGTTTATATGGATAAAATGTGCCAACATTACTTACCACTAAGTGACGTACTGCTTTCTTGTCTGTATGCAGGTGTAGACGCTGCCGTACCTGGCGGAGGCCAAAATGTTTTTCTTGGCACCGAGACCCATGACACTCTCTCGCCCTCTCTTGCCCTTTCCAGTTCAAGAATGAACTTTCCATCTAAAAATAATATTATATTACATATAGGTAGATATATCAACATTTTTATGTTACTATACCAATCCAAAACTTTCAATGAAATTGCTGGATTTCTGGTGCTCGGACATACTAGCTATACCTAGGGAACGGTGCATTTAAGCAGAAAATACTGGATGTGCCATTAAATCAACGTTTTGTTACCCGGACAATTTTAAAGAACATAAAAGGGCCATAGACATAAGTTCGGTTATAGTATGGAATGCAGTCAGATAGAGTAAAATGGGCGCAAAACTATTCAATTCTGACAATTAAAATTATTTTATTTACTTCTGCATGCAGTATATTATATTGATTAGATCCACCAAATGACACACTGTTTGGAAGAGCGTTCAACAAGAGACAATTTTTTTTTTCTTATGGTAGTGGCACACACACTAAAGAGAGATCCTATGGCGCTCGACGAGCGGTATGTTTGCGAAGATGTTGATTGACACGGTTCTTGAATATGTAGGTTGTAATTACGGGAAAACAGATGTCCTGGGAGTGAGTTCCACAGTGATGCAGTGCGCCAAACAAAGGAGTTCTTGTAAAGCAATGTTCTAGGTATTTCCAGTTGTAGGACGAACTGCTGCGCTCTTGCCGTCTGTCGTGACCGTCTGACAGGCGTTGCCAGGCCAAATCCTGGGAACATCTGCCGTGAAAATATCTGTAACACAGGGACATCTCGGCACATGTCTGCGGTGTTCCACACTATCCAGATTCCGGGTCAACTCCGGGTTGCCGACGAGAAGCACAGCTCTCTTCTGAATGGAATCCAGCAGCTTTAGGGTGTGCTTTGGTACGGTACCCCAGATGTGTGAGCAATATTCTAGGCACGGTCTTATTTGCGCTTTGTAGAGCAAGAGCAACTGCTGCGGTTTATACAGTTTTTGTTGCGAAATAGCGCACCAAGCTTCTGGGAGGCTGATTTTGCGATGTTAGCAACGTGGTCAAGCCAGGACATATTGCTGTTGACCGAGACACCCAGCAGTTCGATTGACGAGGATGAAGGAATGGTCGATCCTGCCATAATAATGTCAGGGCCCGCCGTATTGGCCCTCTTGGTAAACGTGCCTGCTTGGGTCTTTGCTGAATTAAAATGGACCAAATTTTTGTCGCCCCCAGTTTGAACTTTATCCAGGTCTTGATTAATTGCTGTAATCTGCTCCTGTCTGCGGTGATAAGTCTCAGTCGTTGGTAAACGTTTTTCTGATCTAAATTGGGAGACAAGGGTACTGTCATCTGCAAAACTGTAAACAGGATTATTCGTTTCAGTCAGCAGGTCATTAATATAGATGAGGAACAGAGTTGGTGAAAGTATTGCGCCCTGAGGCACGCCCTCGTCAATGGTGTCTGAGATGTGACCATCAACTGCAACGTGCAAAGATCGGTTCTTAAGGAAACTGGCAAGCCAGCTGCAGAGAGGCTGGCAGTCCGAAGGACAGTAGTTTGTTGAGCAGTCCGTCATGCCAAACTCTGTCGAATGCCTTCGAAATATCCAACGCAATCGCTCGAGACTCCCCGTAGTTTTCAATTGCCCTACTCCATATGAGTGACATAGGCCAATATATCTCCTGTCGATCTCTCTTTGCGAAAACCGTAGTGATTATAGCTGATTATTCTGTTGTTCTCGAGGTACTTAAGTAGTTGCTGATTGACAACACGTTCCATGACTTTGGAGATTATTGGGAGCAAGGCAATTGGGCGATAGTTTGAGGGCGTGGCTTTCTTGCCTTTTTTGGAACAGATTGCACTCGAGCGACTTTCCAAGAAGATGGGTAAATCCCTTTTCCGTAAGACAGAGAAAAAAGCCTGGAGAAAACAGGTGCTAGTTCGTTGGCGCAGTTCTTTAACACGATGGCAGATATTCCGTCAGGTCCTGATGCCTTTTGCGTATCTAGTTCTTTAAGGCTTTTACGAATATCACGGTGATGAAACTTGACTTCTGCCATGGTAGTGGTGATGTTCGATATGGTGGGGAAAGCCTTTCCTTGGGGGACGTCTAAGGTAGAGTGCGATAAAAACATTTTGGCGAGCATGTTTGCTTTTTCCTTGGCTGTAGTCGCCGTGTCATCTGTCAAAGGTGGGAGAGACGTTTTTGTAAAGTTATTCCTTACTGCCTTTGCTACCGACCAGAAAGTCCTGGAGCCACTGGGACATTGCAAGTTTATTCCTGATCCTTTGATTGTGTTTGTCCTTAGTTTCGTCGATCACACGTTTGCATTCGTTTCTCGCTTCGACAAAATAATTGTGATTTTCAGCGGTCTGATTTAGCTGCCAGCACTTGTAGGCTTGCTGTTTCCTACCTACAGCTCTTTCGCATCTTCTGTCAAACCAGAGCTTTCCTTTTGACGGCAACTTGATGGAATTTGGGATGTATGCTTCCATTCCTGAGGAGATTACTTGCGTAATCTCTTCGCAGCAGACTGGCGGGTTAGTTTGAGTTAGTTTGGGTTAGTGCCCAAAGCAGACGTCGAGCCGAGGAAAATCTAGGCAGAACTCCCTTAGATCGTCCCAGTTTGCAGAATTGTAATGCCAGATTTTTCGAGGCAATGGTGGATCCTTCTGTAGAAGTGGCAATTCAGAAACCGTAATAAGTTTGTGGTCGGAAGTACCTAATGGGGGACCAACTGTAATTCTGTACTAGTCAGGATTGGTGGTTAGAAAAAGATCTAGGAGGGCGGCGAATTCGCCCCTCTCTGAGATTCGAGTTGGTTCGTCTACAAGTTGAGTAAGCCCGCAGCTGATGGCAAATGCTTCAGCTTCTCTACTTTCGTTGTCGGTCTTGTTGTGATGTTTGAGCCAGTTGGTGTTGTGGGCCTTGAAGTCTCCCAAAACGATTATTTCTGAATTGGGATGATCGACCTGTATTGAGTCAAAAGTGGTAGCTAGTGTTGTAAAAAAGCTTTGGTAGGCAGTATCGCTCGGAGGGCGATAGAGACAACATATAAACTTGGTTACTCCCTTGGCGGTGAACTTGAACCACATGACGTCAAGATTGTTCGGTTCGAGCGATTCCTCGCGGTGACAGGAAAAGCCGCTTCGGACAAAAAGGCATATTCCGAACTTATGTCTAAATCGGGTATGTAAGCGTAACCAGGATAGGGGTAGTTTACTGTTGTTGTTGAACATACTTGTGTTTCTGTAAGGGCTTGTATGTGTGGTCTATTTGCTTGTAGATACTTCCGGAATATTTTGATCCTGGAAGCACCATCATGCCCATATATTCCTACTGTGGAACCCGGAACCACCAGCAGCGCGGAAGCGGAACGTGATTCGGAAAAACCACTTAGCGCTTCCCAGTTCTGGTGGGGGTGGACTTTCACCGGACGATGCGAGTAGGCGTATGCATCTACCACTTAGGGCCGTTTCCACTGGAAGCATCGGTCTCAGACTGATCATTTTATCCATCAATGTTGTAAGCGAAGATTTTATGTTAAATTGGAAACATTTTGTTGGGCTGTTAAGTAGGTAGGTTGACAGCTGCAACCGCATTTGTGGTAGGTATACGAATTAAATTGGAATATAGAAAAGATTACTAGGGTACCCAGCAACTAAGAAGCAAAGAATGCTAAATCAGAATAAAAATTGTGTAAGGAAATAACACCAATAAAAACTAGAATCCTAATTCAAAAGATAAGCTAATCGTTATTAAAATGCCCAGTCAAATAACAAAATGTATCAGGAGTACTACTTATCACCTTCTTTGGTAGTGTTATAAATAAATATTTGCTAATTTAACATCATAATGACAAACCATAAATTTGGAAGAACGAAAAAATATGCCAAAGTTATGATGATATGATTGCACTATCTATTATCTTAAGCAGGTATAAACCAAGGTATAAACAAAGTAATTGAAACGAAAACTAGTCCCACTTATAAGAACAAATTTTATTGAAATCTGTCAAGTAGAAAGAAATTTATTCGAGATATCGCCAAGAAAATTTGCTGGTGTGAAGATCATGAAAAACATTACTTTTGAACAGTATCGATATTTCTGAGCGCTTTTCTTTTGCTTTTGCTTCAGAATTAAGTCAGTAAAAATCTAAATATATGCCCCGTTACTTATTTTACCAGAATTTCGAGTAAATAGTTTGTTCTTAAAACCAAATAAATAATTATTATACTAGTATAGTTTCATGACCCTGACATTGCATCACAGAAAGCGCTTGAAAACAATATTTACGCTAATTAGTTTTACAAGTCTGACTAGAAATATTACACAATTCGTAACGTTAAAGATCGCCTTTTAAGTGATAATTTATTTGATAAATAGTACAAGGCATTATCAGCTTAGGTTTTATGTTGCTTTTCTGGATTCTGTCACGTTTTACATTATAATTTCATATTGTTTATTTATGATCTCGTGAGTCTCTCGTGAACGATTAGAATTAGAATGTTTGCTTTACAGAGTGAATGCATGTGCGGCTATAATATGAACTCGAAGGCACTAGTTTGATCAAACAAATAACGTGTATTTATGCATATGGGGAGCAAATATAGGTTTCAAAATATATTTACAATGGATTACAAAATGTTTCTTTTGACCAAATTAAACTAAAATTGATCTACATCGTTTTTTCGGTCTTCCAGGTTTTAATTAAGCGATGTGAGGATGTGGGCGTCGATGTACTTGAATATATTCCCGACATTTATAGTACTCAACGCATTGACATCAAATAATGATTGTGTATAGATGATATGTGTCATCACCAAATTAATTTTAAGAGTCTGTAAGAGCAAATGACTCTAACTCAACTAACTCAAACTAACCCAAACTAACCCAAACTAAAATGTAAAGAAAATTAGATGATTGTCAGAAACACTAGAATAATATCCAAGAGCTACTGAAACTAGGTAATGAAAATATAAAAATAATCATGAAGGTGTAGGTAAAATACCTACATGTGAGAAATCGGCAACAGAACTAAGCAGACAAGCTTTTTTCAAATACTTCATGGTACCTATGGCGTATTGAAAATTCGTTTCCTGCAAGTTTTCGGTGTACGTTCAACATCCATAATTTTAGCATACAAAAAATAATGAAGAATTCGAAAGTGAATGGCGGAAAAGATCTGAAAATTCCGTGAATGATCTATAAAAGTTACTAATATAGAAGTTCAGAGACCAATAAACAAGAAGACTCAAATGCTAGACAAGAATTTATGATTCAAAATAAATTTGATGATAAATGTAGTCCAGGAAATGGTTTGGGTCGACATTCTGAGTGGTGGTGGGTTAACTCAAACTAACCAAAAGTCGATTGGATGACTAACCAAAAGCACCAAAACTGATTAAAATGTATCGGACAGGCTTGTTAATACTCTTGATGGATTGTAGGTTGCGAAAAATCAACATGATATATTGAGCGTTAGGTTATCCTATTTGGTTCATTGAACACCGGTCGCCCTTGCGAATTGAAGACTTTAAAAGTCAACATTAATTCATATAGCGAAAATATGAATATCGTATGAAAATATCAGCCTCAAATTAGCTCTGAAGTAACACTTTGTATAACTGTTGTTTTTTAAGTAATAAGTTGAGGATTTTCTAATTTTTGACTTTTCAAGCCTTCTCTACTCAGCATTCTGGAGAGGGAGGCCAGATGAGCTATGTATAGATTGACATGGGTGATGATCAACAATCCGCAGGCGATCATCATAGTGCCCAACAGGCTGAAAAATGTTAATGAGCGGGACAGTGTGTTGGGGCTACCATCAGATGTTATGCCTTCCAAAACTATCTATTACTATGCCTATGGCGCCCTCCTACCGGAGAGCAACGAATGGGCAAAAAACTCCGAACATCTGAGAAAAACAGAGAACCGTTGGTTCACTGACGGCTCCAAGACCAATGATGGCACAGGAGCCGCTATATTGAATAAAAATTTTGAGGTTAAATGTTCCCTAGGCAAACATGCAACCATTTGTCAGGCTGAGGTTCAAGCCATTGATATGACTGCACAGTGGCTTATCGATAGAAACTGGAAAGGCAAGTCAATCAAAATATTCTCGGACAGTCAAGCGGCTTTGAAAGCTCTTGAATCTGGCCGTTGTTCATCCAAAACAGTATGGAACTGCCAGGAACTACTCACCAAACTAGGTAGAGAAAATAAACTCACACTGATCTGGATACCTGGACATACAGGATATGAAGGCAACGAAAAAGCTGATGCTCTTGCGAAGCAGGCGGTCTTGATAGGACCAGAAAGAAACCAGTACTGGGAATAGCCTATAACACAGCTTAAAAAGTCCTCTCCAGGTGGACACAACAGCAATTTGTAGACAAATGGAGGGAGTTGCCGGGCCTAACTCATTCAAAGATGGCAGTAAATCTGCCATCAGGAGTGAGAACTACACAACTTCTTCAACTTGGCCGACAGCAGATACAGGCTGTATTTAGCATGTACACTGGCCCAGCTAAGAAGCCACATGAACAAGATAGGGCTTTCCGAAGAAACGGAACGCCGCTTGTGCTTGGAGAACGAAGAAACAATGGCGCATGTTTTATGCCACCGTCCATCAATGGAAAGGACCAGACAAACAGTGTTTGGAAATTCTCAAATTACACTTGTACATTTGGAAACTATACACCCCAGAAAGCAAATCGACTTCATGAAAAGGATTCAGCCCCTGGCCTAGTGGAAACCACAGATGACAATAGACCAAGAGTCGCAGTGCAGGGCCCTATCTGGGCCCACTCACGTGTACGAATACGAATACTCAGCATTCTTCCGCAAAAATTTAACTTTGGCATTACTAAAGGCTGTTCTCGTCAAGAAATTAAGGAAAAGCTACATGGTTTTACGATTGATCAACTTTTACTTCCAACAAATTAGTTAATACGCCCGTTTAGGCCGAAATCTTTATTACATTTTAAATCCAACCCCTATTAAATACCGTGAATTCTGGAAAGGCAATGCACTGCAATAAATATTTTACACCAAACACCCAAATTTAAATTAGGCAGAAGGGTCCCATTGCAATCGGGACAATATACAATAATATATGCTCCAATAATATCTGTACATTGGGCACTCTGTATACAGTGTGTCCAAAAAAGTATGCAACATATGGGAAACTTTTTTATTATTGGTTTCTCAGAAAATTCTATTCTTGATAAAAGTTGGTGCTTGCCCTAAAACAGTAAATGAGTATTTCAAATTTTCCGTACTGCTTTTAGTGCGGGCGCAAATGTCATTTTTCCGAAATCGCGTCAAAAGTAAAGGACCTTAATTTATAAAGATACAGCAAAATCTTATAGGGAAAAGTTCTTCCAAATTAAAAAAGTAATCTAAATATGAAATTTGGGTTAAGTACATTATCTTTGAATTTTTCTTTTTTTTTTCTCGATTTTTTCTTAAACGTTACGCCATCGGAGAATGTTTTGTTCTTTTGTTATTAGTATACTTGCCAAGGAACTTCAAAATTTATTTAAGATAGAAATTAGTTACATAGTTGCACAATGTTGCAGTTTTTCCAGAGATAATAGCCAGTTTAGGTATCAGTGTGTTGCAAACACATTTAAACACTTTTGATTCAAAAATTTTTCCACTCAAAATCATGAATAGACCCAACTCTTTTCATTTCATGTAAAACAACTAATAATTTATTTATCTTTTGCACCCGATGAATAAAATATGCCCAAGTATCCTAAAAAGCCATATAAAATATTTGGTCTTGAAGAGTAGGCCATGCATTTCGAATAAAAACAAATAAATAGCAATAATTTTACTTCGCTCTGACATATGAAATTAATTATTATTGAGTCAGTCTTTCCAATTGTATTTTGTAATATTTATTGTGGACAATTATTTTGGACCAAAATTGTTTAAATGTGTTTGCAACACACTGATACCTAAACTGGCTTTTATCTATGTAAAAACTGATACATTATGCAACTATGTAATAATGTCTACTTTAAATAAATTTTGAAGTTGCTTGGCAAGTATACTAATAACAAAAGAACAAAGCATTCACCGATGGCGTAACGTTTGAGAAAAAAATCGAGAAAAAAAAAGGGAAATTAAAAATTGATGTACTTAACTCAAATTTCATACTTAGATTACTTTTTTAATTTGGAAGAACTTTTCTTTATAAGATTTTATTAAATTAATAAATTAAGGTACTTTACTCTTGACGCGATTTCGGAAAAATGACATTTGGGCCCGCACTAAAAGCAGTACGTTAAATTTGAAATACTCATTTACCGTTTTAGGGCAAGCACCAACTTTTATGAAGAATAAAATTTTCTGAGCATCCAATAATAAAGAAGTTTCCCATATGTTGCATACTTTTTTGGACACATTGTATATGTGACTTAAAAAAAATATAGATATATCAAGGAATTTTGTTATCTCTAATTATCGCTTGTAAAAGCATGATAAAATAATTGAGTGTAAGGATCAAAAGTCAAACGCTATTGTCGCAAATTTAATGGGTATGAATAGAATAAATGAAGAATGATAACCTTTCTAGTAGGATGAGATTTCAGGGGCAACACCCACGTAATTTGGAAAGCATTATACACCAGATTTGAGCAAATATGTAAAAGGAGTTTTACATATTTGGCTTTGACTCGAATGTTATAATTCTAGAATAAAAATGTGCAAGATACTGGGAAAGACCCATAAACCAAATATACAAAATATATTCAAGGTGAAAAAACGTTGAGAACGTTCGACTTAATTTCATTTTGTTTTCTAAAAATATTTTGCACCCACAATAGATTGACTTTGCATAAAATTGGAAAACTGCGAGTGTTTTTCAAAATCAAATTCAAAAAATTCCAAAATCTACATTTTGACATTTATTCAATTTAAGTGGCTACAAAGTCCAAGCAGGACAACCTGGAACTAATTTATTATAAACCAAAAGTTGCCAATCGAAATATCGATATGCCAAAGTGTGAAGCTTGAAAATGAATATTCCCAGGGAATTTGAATTGGCTATATAGAATTAGTATGATACCCTATGATCACGTTTTTTTGACGACACTGTATAATATAAAATATTTCCTACATATGGAAAAACTAAAATCAGAGGATCCTAGAATTATTATAATATTTATTTCTCCAAATACCCTGTGGGTTTAGGGCATATTAACAATAGCAGAAATCTTAAAACCCGCATACTTATCTACAATGCACCAAATAAGGCAAAAAAGCACACTTGAATCAACCCAGAACATAACTAACATAACATACAGGTACATTAAGCAACAGACATATTACTTGCACTACAGAAAAAGTCTCAAATTTTATTAAAAACAAGTATCACATGGCATGCCCAATCCATCCCCTAAAACATCATCCAGGATATAGGAAGCCCTTGATATCAGCAGTCCAGTGTTTTAATTTTAATTTGCTGGCACTTCTTACAAATTTTCTAACTGATAGAAAATATCAAGTGAGAGTAAATGGAGCCCTGTCATCAGCTCATAGTGTTCTGAGTGGGGTACCTCAGGGATCGGTTCTTGGACCGCTGTTGTTCCTGGTTTACATTGGCGACTTGGCTGCAGACATAAAATCTAATATTACAATGTATGCAGATGACACAAAACTGTACTCACATCCAGAGACACATCATGCTGAACTGCAACAAGATCTCCATAAGATCGAATCCTGGTGCAGTACATGGAAGATGAAGCTCAATGAAGCAAAGTGCACTATCCTAAGCATAGGTTCCAACTGCATTGAATTTCCGTACACTATTAATGGCATAGTTTTGGATCACATACAAGAACAAAATGACCTTGGAGTTGCTATCACCAGTAACCTCAAATGGGATAACCATATAAGCAAGGTTGTCAAAAAGGCAAACTCATTTACTTATCATTCATACGGCCATAAATGGAATACGCACATACTATTTGGAGTCCATATTTTGTCAAAGACATTGATCTATTAGAGCGAGTGCAAAGAAGAGTAACCAAAATGCCCCTAAGTTTGTTACATGACAGCTACAAATCGCGCCTTTCAAAACTAAACTTATCCACTTTGAAAACTAGAAAGTTAACGGGAGATCTGATAGAGACATATAAAACCCTGCACAATTATTATTCCGTTCCAACAGTGTCATTTAAACTTAGTGAAAATATACATTTGCGTGGTCATCATTTAAAGTTGGAGACAGAAAGAACATCCAAGCTCCCTAGAAGACACTGCATTGTTAACCGAGTTGTCTATCAGTGGAATGCACTCAGTGAAGAAGCTGTCACGGCAGGAACAATAAGCTCATTTAAAAACTATATTGATCGCGAGTTACCCGAAATCCTAACCAGAACTGTGTATGGCGGAGGGAGTTAAAATGCGTTTAGCCTAATTATAATAGTTTCGTCGGTGTAAACCGCCTACTATTGTTAACTAATAATAATAATAATAATAATAATAATAATAATAATAATAATAATAATAATAATAATAATAATAATTTTAATAGGAATTTTATTATATTTTGATAATGGATGCCTAAACGTTTTTTTTTTAATAAAAGCAAAATTGCATTTTAAGTTTATAAGGTTTTCCTTGAAGCAGGATTCACGATTGTGAACCCTATCGGTCCAAAAATTTATGTTTTCATGTTTTAACAGATTTAAGGTTAAAAATGTTTCTTATACATCTTTTCTGCAGACAAAATATCTTGTCCGCCCTCGGGCCCCAGCCAATACCCAGTCAATAACAAGAGGTGTTGTTGCTCCAGCCCAAAAAAATAACCCATATCTCAATCGAGAATGGACATATGTGTGATAAGCCTAATGGCTGTTTCAGGATTCACTTCAGATGCTACAACCTTTAGGGCATAACAGTAACCTGCCATCCTCGCAGCTACCTCAGCATCTCAATCTCCAAGAATGTAGCTGTAGCTCGACTCCACGGACCTGTGATCGTTTTCGAATTTAGTTGAAACAAATGAAGTTTGATACGAGAATTTTATCAACATTTACGAGAAGACCATTTGCTGTGAATCAGGATTCAAGAACACCGAGGGTGCCAATGACTCTTTCATTATCATCCTGGAAAAATATAACTGATCTGTTATTACAGGGCCGTAGCTAGGCATTCTCCATGGGGGGGGGGGGGGGCTTAGGTTAGGTAGGAAGACGTTGCGGTAGGTTAACTAGCGGACACGGTGCATTGATTATTACATTTATTTTGTATGTATATTTTTTGAATCCGGATGGTTTTTCGAATGACAATTATTCGAACGACAGTTCTTCGAACGACATTTCTTCGAATGGGCAGTTCTACGAAAAGACAATTCTTCGAATCGACAATTTTTCGAATGTGTAATTCTTCGAATGGACCATTTTTCGAATCTTTAAAATTTAGTTTGGGTTAGCCCCGTTTACCGTTTTAACAAAATTTCTGCAAAGGTGGTGTAGAAGGTAGCGTTCTTGCCTGTCATTTCGGCGCTGCGGGTTCGATTCCCGTCGGTCGCGACCTCGGTCGCGACAGATGTTACGTTTATTGTTTTTATTAATTTACCTTTTTTTCCTAATTTTGGGTTAGTTTTGGTTAGCACTTGGTTAGTTCTTTTTGATTGAGCCCCCGTAGCGAGCGAAGCGAGCGGAGGGCCATGCAAAGCCCTAATAATACCTATTAACATTTATATTATAGTCGCCTATACGCCTGTCATAACAAAATTATCTTTATGTTTTCTCTAATTTAATATTTTCGAAAAACGGTCCTTTCGAATATTTGTCTTTTCGAATAACTATCCGTTCGAATAATCATCCATTCGAATAATTGTCCATTCGAAAAACTGTCCTTCGAACAACTGTCTTTCGGAAAATTGTCATTCGAAAAACAGTCCTAGATTCATACTTTTTGTCTTATGGGGGGGGGGGGGGGGTTCAAACCCCTAACCCCCCCTCATCTACGGCCCTGTCATCAGCAAATTGTATGGTGTTTGGAATTACCTCAGGAATTACAGAGGACAGCTCATTTGTATATATTTATGTAACAAAGAGGTCCCAGGATTGAACCCCAAGGAACATCCTTCCTCACTACAGTAATATATGAAGTATTTATGATTTATGAGGTACCTGTTAAGTTTATTCCATGTTCCTTGATTACTTGAAACATATGAGCTTTCTAGGTGAAATAAATATTTAAGAAAGCAATAAACTAATATTTGGATATGGTAAAGATAATTTACAAATTCCATTATTAACGCCTAAACAACATATTCTAGCTAAGTTGGGGTTTGGAACCTTCGGCAAAATGCACTACAGCACAGTTTTATCCAAAAAAACCGAAACACAATTTTTACACTCGATTTCGACAAAATTCTGTCGTGCTACTGCACTCGAAAACTTTTAAAATACTTTATTTTAAAATCAACTCTTGATGATGTTAACATGATTAGCGAAAAAAGCGTCAAGTCGACAAATTCTATTTCTGTATTGTGGACAAAAATGTGTTGTAACATCTTCCAATCAAATTTCATGTAATGATAACATATCTGTATATGTGAAAACCAATTTACCTTAAAAATGGTCCTCTATACCCTACTCTGTAACACCTAAATAATAGTTACAGATAGTTGGTAAGATTTTGACATAATCAGTTACCAATCAGTCATCACCCAGGTCATTACATTCAATGGATGAAAAAGAAACACCATTCAAACCAATAAGCAGGAACAAGGCTAAACTACTAATCCAACTATCTATAAATCTTATTTATCAGGCGATATTTGTATTTGTCTCGTGCATTGGATATTTATTTTATAGTAGTTCAGTATTATTGAATACACAGGCTTAAGATAACAACAATTTAGTTTGCCATAAGGATTCGTATATATGTTTGTAAATTATCTTTTATTTCATGACCAATTTATAATTATAGTAAACATATCAAGAAGACAATGTTGGTGATTAGTCACTGATAGTTGGCAGATCTGTTTTATGGATCAACTAATCAACAAATCATTTATCCTATTGTACAAAAGTTTTCCTATACTTAGACTAACTAAATCCAACTAGACTAAATATAAACAACTGCAATTCATTCTACAAACAGAGCAGAATGCCCCACTTCCTATACAGCGGACAATTACCAGACCAATCAATCCCTCCCTGGCTGTCAGCAAATTCTGATATAGAGTACATAAATAGTATTTTAGATGCTTGTTCGCATACTCTTCATGTCATTGGGTATCTTGCTATATAGAGTTTTGCCAAGATGAAAGAGAGAGGTATAAGCACGTGTAGTCCCTCAAAGGCAAACAATGTCAAATTTGGTACTCAAACATAGCATAATAATATACCTATATTGCTGCCTCCTTATTTAAAGTATGTCTTGCTACCTTTATGGCAAACAAACTTGATGCTATTTTTTTACGATATAATTTATGTGCACGTTTCAAGACAATCCAGTATT
>JAEQML010061527.1:0-25626 GCA_016904865.1 Pissodes strobi
TGAACAAGAGTACCAATGTTTGAGTGTTTTGAGTTGCCTTTAAGTTAACATATTTCATTTCGCACTATTAGTCTAAATAAACAAGATACAGGGAAAATAAAAAAAATGTTGTGGGTAAAGTGCCCTCTAGTAACAGAATACTGAATAAATATTATTGTCAACTGGTGACCTTTACTATATCAGAACCATATGCCAAATACCAGCTTATTTCGTTACGGATTAATCTCATTATGTAAAAAATTAAAATTAAAAAAATGATCTTTGACAACCTATAACTCGGAAAATATCGAGATTTCAATCTTTTGTTATATGACAAACCCACCTTAATTTAGCATGTAGATTTTCCCCTATGAGTTTCGGAACCCACTTTCCGAACACCCTGTATATTCCATAGCATGGGAACCAGGTGGTTGAAGCATACTCCAAATACGGTCTTACCAGGCTGCAATAAAGCACCTAGTACTGACAAAATCAGCTGTACAGGGTGGCTCGAATTCGTGTCAATGTATGGGGAACTCGAAAACCGTAAGAGATACAGTGTCGGTCAAATTAAGGCAAAATTGCGCATTTAGGTGCCTAACAATATGCCGTTTAGAAAGTTTTAAAATTCCGAGTAATTCCGGAGATATCCGGAAAAAAAAACCGAAATTTTGAAAAATCGATTTATTTTTTTCCTGTGCTTATTTAAAAACGGATTTCAAATTGAATTGCACTTTTGCATTGCCACTTTTTCCGCTCTATCCAACGATGGTATGCAGTTTGAAATCCGACGTTTCGTCTTCAAGGGCACATCATTAACTTTCTTTTTTTAAATACGAACTTTAATTTTTTTTTATCGTGTTTCAGATGGTATTGGCGTTATTAATATGATTATGTGCTTTTATTTTTTTATTTTTATTATTATTTTTTTAATTATATATTTTACTCTGGCGTAATTTTAAACATTTTAAGGTAGGTACTTTTGAAATATTTATATTCTATAAAAATATTTTATTTTGTTTTTTGTATTAAGTGGAAAATTGGAGCGTATTAAAAATAAAAAAATAGTAAAATTATTTCTTACGAGAATATTAAATTAAATTATATAAAATCACGCCAAGGCAAAATAAAAAAATAATAAAAACCTATACTCATATTAATAACGCCAATACCATCTGAAAAACGATAAAGAAAATTTAAGTTCGTATTTAAAAAAAGAAAGTTGATGATGATCCCTTGAAGACGAAACATCGGATTTAAAACTGGATATCATCATTGGATAGAGCGGTAAAAGTGGCAATGCACAAGTGCAATTAGATTTAAAATCCGTTTTTAAATAAGCCCAGGAAAAAAATAAAACGATTTTTCAAAATTTCGGTTTTTTCCGGATATCTCCGTATATACTCGGAATTTTAAAACTTTCCAAACGGCATATTGTTAGGCACCTAAATGCGCAATTTTGCCCTAATTTGACCGACACTGTATCTCTTACGGTTTTCGAGTTCCCCATGCATAGACACGAATTCGAGCCACCCTGTACATCTTTTTAAGAATCCTAGCATTTGCAATGCCTTGGAGACCAGCTGCTAAATATGATGTTCTAAGCTGAGGGTACCATCAAAATGAACACCGAGGTACTTAATTTCAGTCACATGATCAGTGGCGTAGCTAGAAATGTGGGCGCCGGGGGGCAAGCCTATCCGCTGGCGCCTAAAACAAACCTATATTTTGTGTATATACCCAAATTAATCCAAAAATAATACATCATAATATTAAACGTATATTTTTGAAGTGAAACTTCTTAACGCGCGCCGGGAGTAAAATTTGAAGGTCGCAATCCCGACACATGGCGGGCGATCGCAACACACGGCGGGCGAGCTGGCAAGGAACTGAAAACGGTCACGGACGTTTATTGTGATATCTTTGTTAGTTTACAAGATAAAAATACGGGATTCGCTCTATTACCTTGTCAAGACATAAGCGAAACTTTTATGAAGAACAGTTTTTTTTTCATTTAGGCCTTCCCTTTTGTTAATTGAGTGATACCTATATTTAAAAAAAAACTACTTCTTAACCAAATCCGTTAAAATATGTATAAGGCTAGGGCGTTTAATTATTGTGATATATTTGTTAGTTTACAAGATAAAAATATGGGGTTTGCTCTATTACCTTGTCAAGACATAAGCGAAACTTTTATGAAGAATAGATTGTTTCATTTAGGCCTTCCCTTTTGGTTAATTGAGTGATATATTTAAAAAAACTACTTTTTAACCAAATCCGTTAAGATATGTATAAGGCTAGGGCGTATAATTATTGTGATATCTTTGTTAGTTTACAAGATAAAAATATGGGGTTTATTCTATTACCTTCTCAAGACATAAGCAAAACTTTTATGAAGAATAGTTTTTTTTTCATTTAGGTCTTCCCTTTTTGTTAATTGAGTGATATATTTAAAAAAAAACTACTTTTTAACCAAATCCGAGGCTAGGGCGTTTAAATTTAAGAAGTTTCACTTCTGATATGCGCACATAGTGCAAACGCTTTTTTTTTTATTTACAGGAATATGAATGTAAAATATATAAACGCAACCAACCAACAGGTACATACAAATTTAAATATAAACGTAAACTACAAATCTGTAACCTTAATTAATTAATTAAACATTGGTCTTTCTTCGTTTTTAAATCGACGTAAATTGATTGATTATTTGAACAAAATAAATTTTTTAGACAAATTCATTTGCTATGCTTAGTATTGCTAGGCTATTTATTTAGACTTGTCTGGCTAATGGTACTTCCTAAATACGAAACTCTAAAAAACACATACTTTTTTACGACCGAAATTTTCGGAATGTTTGTCTTTGAAGTGGCATGCCGCCTTACGCAGCGTTTTTACAAATTTGCATGTACCAAATGCCGCCGCGCCTGAATATATCTTTTTATTCCACGTAGAATAAATAATAAATACCTGACACAAAATGTATTGGTTGGGTAAAAAGTTTAATATATATTTCGGTCTTTGATTGTATTATAATTTAATTAATTTAAAAACTCAGTTAAGCTCATGAGCATTGTTAGCATTAGCATATTTATAAATTCGGAGCGGCGTGCGGCGCCTAATTTCTCTTGGCGCCGTGGGGCCTTGCCCCCCCTGGCCCACCCGGTTGCTACGCCACTGCACATGATGTAACACTGTACTATTTAGGGTGTAGTTGAATGCAATAGAGTTCCTAACTTGACAAAATGACATAAGATGGCACTTAGCAGCATTTAGTTGCATGCCATTTTTAGAACACCAGTCACTTAATCGACCCAGGTGAGAACTCTGAGGCACACCAGATACAATCTTTATCTCCACAGACTTAAAATCATTGATCCTAATTTTTTTATGCCGAGATAGATAACTTATCAACCAGTACACAGACTATCATTGAGTCTAAGCTCAAACAATTTCCCAGACAAAATCCCATGATTAACTCTTATCAAATGCCTTTGTAAAATCCGTATATGGAATGCACCTCATATCCTCTCTCCATTGAATCCGACAGAAATTCTTCATTCAATATTAAGTTTATCAAGTTGATTTCCCAGATCTAAATCCAAACTGCTGGTCGATAAGGTCGCCATCTAATTTAGGTGACAAAAAGTTGCAGATTATACTTTCAAAAACTTTGGGGATAATACTAACAATGCTTATAGGTCTATAATTTATAATATTACTTCTAACACTAGATTTATGGATTGGAGTGATATAACTTAACTTCCAACAGTCAGGAAATGTTCAGGTGTTCAAAGATTCATCGAAAATATGGAAAAGTGGATGTGAGAGAACAAAACTGCAGTATTTAAGCAGAGATGGGGACAATCCGTCTGGCCCTGGTCCCTTATTAACATCCAAACCAGACAACTTGTTATAGATACTTGAAATAGCTATACTACAGTGTGAAACGTTAATATTATTAGTCGATAGGTTATACCAACCATTATCAATATAGTTACCACAGTATATTGATGAAAACAGGCAAAAAAAATCTGCTATGTCCTTGCCAGAAGAGCATTTGATATTTTCATAGTTCATTTCACCAAGTACCATACCTGTTTCTCTACATGAAAATTGATGTTAGATTTAAGCTTTAAATATTTAAACAATGATGCAAAAGTTTAACGTTAGCCATGGGCAAAATCATAAAATAGCAGAAGTCTTCTTCAAAGATAACAAATTGAGGAATTATCATTATAGTGTTTTACATAATTCAATTTGCAACTGAGCAAGCATTATGATAAAGATTGACTCATTATGACAGAAAGAAAATATGATTACTTAATATACCAAAAAGTCAACTTTGAGCCATGTTTCCTCCCATGCCCACAAGTATGGTTGTTTTCAATTATTGATACTAAGCAACAAAACTTAATGACAATTTTAATTAAATAGGTGTATATACAATACTAACCACACTCAACAATAGTTTCATTCACCCGAAGTCAGCAATCTCAACAGCTTTCTAAAACTCAATAGTGGTTGTCAGGACTACGGAGGGCTATAGGGTTAGCCCTCCCCAGTCAGGACTTAGTGAGAAATAATATGCAACTGACAAAGGCAGCTGTTATCGGATTTTAGAAAGGTGTTGAGACCACTGACTTTTGGTAACCAATAGTAATGGTTAGTTTTCAATGAAAAAATTAAAAACACCCAATAGGACTTCAATTAGAGACTCTTGGATTGTAAGGCAAGACAGATACACTAAACACTGGTATTAATAACACTGATGAAAGAAACTTACCATATTTAGTCATCATTTGAGAATGACATGGTAGCAAAAATAATTTTACATGAATAGAAAAAAATTGCAATCACGTTAGCATGGAGCAATGGTCTTCAATTTTAACAAGAAACCATAATTTGTATACTTACTTCCATTTTGGCATTAGTCCATCTAGGGACTTCTACGACCATATTGAAAATCTTTTTTTCAGCATCAACCACCAAGGGGATGTCATGTAGGGGAGAAATTGGACCATTTTCGTCATCTATCCATATAAAAAATACAGATTTTTGAATACCTACTTGTACTGGCTAACCGGAAAAGGTCAGTGTTAAGTTCAAGGTACTGATAAAAGCGGTAGGTTAATGGGTTAAGTGGGATGATAGATAACTTACGTATGTAAACTCTGTAATCGGATGAGAATTGTGAACCTCTTTCAACAACAGAGTATGCCATGCTTGAAAACTTGTTACAAAACCATGGAACACGCGAAACTGACGGCCGTAACAATTGAACTGACAAATTTTTGTGCAAAATGTTGATGAACACGTGTGATATTCTCGTTGCCAACATTATTGCGCAGAACGCGCACCATCTCTTATCTTATTTCGCAAATCACATTAGTGATCGATCACAGTCTAAAGGCCGATGTACATTATCAAATCTACAGCAGCACGTTATGGAGTTTGACGTCCGCGCGCACGTTCGTCGTCACGGCGTGTTATGTCTCACATGCGGTTCGGGGCGATCCAGTAGAGGGCCGCGTCGGCGTCGGCTCGGCATGGACCATGGACGAGTGATGCTCTATCTAATTCCCCCATGTGGAACCCTGCCTCGATTTGAGCTTCCCCAGAATAACTATTAATTGGCAGATATTTAGAAACAGATTCCCTGTGATAACCAAAGAACGCGTCCAGGTCTAATATGAATTCCTCAGGGTCCTCAATATACTCGCTAGAAGTCAGCGGAGGACTCTGGGTTAAGGCTATATGTTCCTCTGACCTATCTCGTTCAAGAACCAAGAGGTCATTCGGAGGGATTTTGCTGCGCGGTTGCCGTCGATTGAGGGGTTCGGAAAGTCATTATTGACTTCTTCAGATCTCAGACAACGTCCAACCTGCAAACTGATCTCACTGTCAGTCCGGGGGGAACAAAGGTGGGCCCACCAAAGCCTTCACCGCTATCCAAGGGAAATTGATTAACATCTAGCCGCTGACGGTAACTGACCATCCTTCGCAAATTTTATAGCGCGACTGTAATGTAAATGTGCATATGCATAGTTTTCGATGCGGCGAAACGAATCGATGTCAATGTCACTACGTTCTAGCGAAATTTCTGCAACGTCTCGGTGGTGTAGAGGGTAGCGTGCTTGCCTGTCATTCCGGCGCTGCGTTGCGGGTTCGATTCCCGTCGGCCGCGACAGTTTATTGCTTTTCATTAATTTACCTATTTTTTTCTTAATTTTGGGTTAGTTTGGGTTGGCCTTGGGTTAGTTTTGGTTAGTTTCCTTGTCTTGAGGCCCTGTAGCGAGCGAAGCGAGCGGAGGGCTATTCAAGGCCATAATAATACCATTGATAGTCAGTTACTGTCAGCGGCTCATGAATGTTACAGACCAGTCAGCCTAAATCGTCTAATCGCCTGAGTGTTTTAGTAATTGAAGATAAAACGTAACGGGGGCATTCTAGCTAAAATTTATATTAGGTATAGTCGTTGGGATAGCCAGTTACCGGTAGCGGCTAGACGTTAGTGGGAATTTGTAGATAGCAGCCACCACAGAACGGCTGTCAGCAACAGCAGCAGGCTGCGGCTGAATCAAATACACCACAAGGTTAGTGGGCAATAAATTTGTTTTGGAAAAGATATTTAGAACACCCAATAGATGTGTAGAAGTTCCACGTGATTCCAAGGGTCACACTATATATGGGGACTACAAAATTAACTGAAAAGATCAAATTAAATTAAAACAAAACTTCGGCCTACTTTCTCTCCTAGGAGGGCCGAAACGTTATTAATAAAAATACTTTGAAAAACAGCGGTAAATGGGAAAAGATTCCCAGGGGGTCTGCTTGGAGGGGATGCTTTTAAATTTATTTGATTTTTTATTAACTTTTGAGTTATTCGTTTTTATGTATGTCAATGTACAAAATTTCAATTTTGACTTGAATCCTTATAACAAGTCTTTACAAAGTGCCTAAGGAGCTTAGCAGGTGGGAGGATTGTCAAAAAGTAGTAGTCAGTAGTTCTCTCACAAAATATCTACGGCCCTATCCCAATTCTATATCCTAATCTTGGCTAGACCTTATACAAAAATCAGTAATTCGAATGATTACTAATTTGAACAATTGGGACACCCTGTATAATTGAAATCTCTTGTGTTAAATCTCTATGCCAAGTGATAGTTTAAAATGTGCCCCAATTCACTGGATAAGCTTTATACATGTATTAGGAAAGTCCAACTCTCTAATCTATTTTTTTATATATATCTATGAACCTAGTATTTTTACAAGCGTCTAGCAATTGGGCGTAATTTTCGATGCCACATGCGCAATGGCGAAACAAGAATAATAGGTATTATTATGGCCTTGCATGACCCGCCGCTCGCTGCGAGGACTCAATCAACAAGAAAGAACCAAAAACTAACTCAAGGCTAACCCAAAATTAAGAAAAAAAGGTAAATTAATAAAAACAAACATAACCTCAAAACAATGTAAACAAAACCTCTCTCGCGACCGACGGGAATCGAACCCGCAGCGCAAGAATGACAGGCAAGCACCCTACCTACTACACCACCGACGCGTTGAAGAAGTTGTGCTAGAACGTAAAGACATGGATAATTCCGATATTTCGTTCTTTTTTCGCCATTGCGCATGCGGCATCGAAATTTGCGCACAAGTACTAGACGCTTGTGTCTTTTTGATAAACAAGTTTTATATTAGGACTTTTACTCTGATGAACAGTTACTAGTTAATGACTTATGATATTTTAATTAATATCTAACACGGATTTTTTGGGGCTTCTTGCTCCGGAAACGAGATTTATAAAACGCGATTCGAAGTCTTATGGGCTGTGCGAAGCCGAGTTGCGTACGAATTCGCACTAAAATCAGACATTGTCTACGTTAAAATCGTCTTTTGAGCGCGTCGGGCTCTCGTCGCGAGTTTTTGGTTACGATCACCTTAAGAGGGAACGTATGGAGGTTGTTAAAGGAGGGCTTTTAAAAAACCTTGCTTCTTGAGGATTTTTGGGGGTGTTTGCTATGTGTTATATGCCAGTCAGATGCTGCTTGGCAGTTTTCTGACAGAGGTTTTGTGTAAGTCAGGAGGGACTTTTTGGGGATTAATGTGTGATTATGTATATCAGACAAACTTCTCTCCGGACACGGCTCTCAGTGCAGAGGCCGTGTTAGTTTTGTATGGTATACAAACTAGTGCCGGTTGAGATAGCTCCAATCGCAACAGTGAAACTTCGCTATCTCTCTTAAGCACCTTGCTAACTTATTACTATTTGAACGCGCCCGAGTTCTTTAAGTTAAGCCTTATATTATTCTTCCGGCTCCTATGCCTTTCCGCTATTCACCCGTAGGGCGAGGAGCTAAAGTATGGGGGAGTCAGGGGGCTTGAAAAGGATCGAGGTTCTGGCTTAGTGTAAGCCACATATGTGTGCCACAATAGACCAAGGGTCGCAGTGGAGGACCCCATCTGGGCCCACTCACGTGTACAAATACAATATGACTAGTATGAAGGACCACAGAGGCAGTAACGTGAATGGAGGGGGGGACCCAAACAAGTAGGCTGACTGAAGGTGCTTACAACTAACCTTTTTCACGGGATGTTGCTGTAGAGTGCGCACTATAGTTGAAGGTCTCGGAGAATTGTTGTCACTCGGTCGCTTGACAAGGCCTCTTCAAGTACTTAAATTCACTTATTCACTACAAATTTTCTTTCCTAAAATTCTCCTAAGTCCTGACGTTCCAAAATCTCAGAAATAATAGGCGGCCTATTAGTCAATCAACGGAAAAACTTAATAAATTCCGTAGGAGGCTGATTTGGTACCAGTTCAGAGTGAGAGCTCGTCCGTAAGCCCTACCTGTTTGGAATGCAGTGTTGCCAGTATTTTGAGAATCGATAGCGCCAAACGTCAGTGACCCGGGCGCCCAATGCGCCTAAAAATTATAATAGCGTCTACGGGGATCGAGATACTCTGGAAGATTAATAGACGTTTCCCTTACCACATCAGAGAGCTTTAGAGTTGCTCGCGCATTACGTTCTCCATGTCTTTAGGTTCTAGCGAGTTGTTGTCAACTGGTTCGTAGCTTCGTGCTTGGATGATGTCTGTCATACGGCGGCCCGGGTTCGATTCCGGTGCACGTCATGTCTTTTATTTTTAATATTATGTGTAATTGCATAATGCAAATTTCTTACTGCGCATGCTTATTGGACGGGGTCAGGCAGATATTGACACCTCTTCAGAGACAAGGGAACCTCTTTTCATTTTCAAAGGAAAAAATAAATTTTTTCCTTGTTTATAGTTTATAGCGTTGCTGCGGGGCAATTGTCAGAAAAAAGAAATGTGTCTTCTGAAATAATCAAATTATTCGGTTGTTATCGGTTAGGTTGGAATTCCGAACTTTATACACTAGCACTAGCTTGCTAGACATGCCTCGGTCTGCTTTTTGAGCACGCAGCTCTATTTTACATATTTTATAGAAGGCGTTATCAAATGGACCGGATTCCAACCAATCAGATCACAGGCACCTTTAAACATGGGAATGTTCAACAGTTCAACCATTCTTTCCTAAAAAATTTCCTATATTTAGTATATTAACCCACTTTGTTTGTTTAATAATAATATTATAAATTGTATTCTACTTACTAGTACCATTGTCTTATAAAGACAATGCTAGTACTATAATTTTCATAGAGACGAAGAGACGATCGTATCTTAAGAGCAGTGTTGCCAGATCAGTTTAACAGTTAGGTAGTAGATTGATGTAAAAAAAATAGTAGATTGATTAAAAAAATAGTAGATTACAAATCCACTGTCTAGCTTTAAAAAAAAACATACCTATTCATGGTAAAACTGAAGTAAAGCAGAACTAATACCACTAACACTAAACTAATAACACCTGTTATTCAGTCGGTTTTGAGTAAACACGCCGACACAGACACACAAGTGACAAGTCGTGAGTAAAATGCTAATGACGTTTAAACCATTCAAAGAACGAGCCGGTGAATCCCTTATATGTATATATAGAACTTGTGGTGGTGGTGCCATCTTTTAAAACTGCTTAAAAATAGCAACGTAATCCCACTGCACAAAAATAATTAAGATGTTATGTTAAAATTTTAAGATTTCTGTTTCATTTTTTAATTTTTTCTTGTAGTTTTAGGATATTTAATTAAGTATTCTGTTTTTGTCTAAATAATAGTAGAATTTACCTTTAAGATAGTAGAATAGTAGACAAAGGTCAAAAATAGTAGATCTACTATAAAAATAGTAGACCTGGTAACACTGCTTAAGAGTCTTAAGATAATTTTAATTAAATTATAAGTACAATATGTTAATTCAAGTGCGCGAAAGTATTTGCTTCTCTGTCTAAAGCATGCCACTGAAACAGTTTAGAAATAAACTCGTTTAACATTAAATATTTCCCAACACCAACCAATTGGGCTCTAGGCGTTTTCGAAAACTATTCTCAATATGTCAATTCAAGTACGTCAGCGTATTTGCTTCTCTGTCTATAACATGCCACTGAAATAGTTTAGAAATAAACTCGTTTGATATTAAAGATTTCCCAACATCAATCAATTTGGCTCTAGGCGTTTTCGAAAAGTAGGGAGCGATTGATATCGGAATAGTCGACCAGGTTGGTGGATCCGGAACATCATCATTTTGAAAATCGATTTTGCTGCAAGCAGTATTATCAGCATTTAAAGATCCTTTACACAAATAGTGCACTATGTAAAAATCGACCTCTCCTATTGGTCGATCCATCTCGTATTACGATATGTCTGCGTGATGCAATCGGTTTCTGTCAAGAGGTCTCGTGGTGTAGAGGTTTATACAGCTGAGTCTCACCGGGACGGCCGAGGTTCGAACCCCGTTGCTATTTTTGATTATTTTTTTAAGATTATGTTTCTAAATAGTTTGGGTTAGCATCTTGTTAGTTTCCTTTTCTCGAGCCCCCGTAGCGAGCGAAGCGAGCGGAGGGTCATGCGGATCGACCAATAGGAAATGCCGATTTTTATATAGGGCACTATTTGTGTAAAGAATCTTATAATGCGTATTATCACATCCCCAATTGGGCGCCCAGCGCCAACTGAAAAATTTTGGGCGGAAATTATCTTTTGAAATCGCCCAATTGGCGCTAAAGCGCCCATACTGGGAACACTATAATGGAATGGGCAGCCAAGATCTGTAAAAAAAGTAATCGTTAGCGATTTTACTCCATTCGCTCGTTGCCATTTCATTTTTTAGAGGTTGTAACTTAAAGTAGTTAATTTGTTTCATCAGTTGTTTTTTTCCATACATTTTAGAATCTGTTAATAATTTTGCTCAAAATAACGAATTTAGTTCTATAGACAATTTTTGGCGTTTGTGTAAAAAATTAATAAAACATGTTATTCACAATCGACAATGGCCGAAATTCGGATTTCTGGTCATACTTTTGTAATAGTTCTCAGGCTTGTCATAGTTGGCGCTGCGATCCCAAGTGATACGTTTTTAACACGGTGTCTTATGGAGAATATGTGATTGTTTCTCGTTTTTTGTTAAAAAAACTTGGTGTTAATTGTGTTTTATTACGTTTGTATGACTGACTATGAGTTTGGACAAAGTTAATCTAAGCAGAAGTTGTTTTGTATAGTCAACTGCACGGGTAATAAGTTTCGAAAAGAATGCGATAAAAAATTTGATTTCACTCAGCCCCTATCAAAACAGTTAAAAACAAAACTACTGCCTTCGCCGCCATCTGTTTTTGTAGGGTTTTTCCCCTCTTCCCCTCAGCCGTCGAACTGTATCAGCGGCAAGTCCGACTGTGCTTTGCATGATGAAATAAAAGACGTAATTTTGAGAATACAGCTGATTGTTTTTATTTCATATCAAGAAAATTATGATAAATTTTGTATCATATTCATCAATATCCTCTCTCTGTATGCTTGTGAATAATACAGTAATGATTTCTAATTGTTCTCAGATATTAATTATTAAGAATAAAATGTTTTGCTCATTGCAAATGCAAATACTATTATAGGTTAGAGGGTAACCTAAAATAAAACTGCATATAAACATTTTACCCTAATTTCTTGTTCAAAAAATAAATAATGATGAAAAATAATGTGAATAACATATTTTATTAATTTTTTACACAAACGCCAAAAAATTGTCTATAGAAAGAACTAAACTCGTTATATTAAGCAAAATTATTTAACAGATTCTAAAAAGTACGGAAAAACATCTGATGAAAAGAATTAACTACTTTAAGTTACAGCCTCTAAAATTGAAATGGCAACTAGCGATAGCGAATTGAGCAAAATCGCTAACGATTTATGATGCTTACAATTTTTATAGATCTTGGCTGCCCATTCCAAACAGGAAGACTTGACACATACACAAATAATAGTATATTATATACCTAGGTTGAGAAGTAAGCCATTATTTACCGAGCACTTTTATATCCTGAGGCGCGGAGCGCCGAAGGATATAATGTGCGAGGTTAATAATGGCCTTCTCAACCGAGGTATATATAGAATTTTTTTTACTACTAACACTGATATATTACCATATTTGATTCGATTTGATTTTTATATTAGTCATTTTCTACTTATTTTTCAAATAGTTCGAAATATCAAGTAGCCTGGAAGTTCAGTTGTCTATCTGACAGATATCGTAAAAAGAAGCGTTTTTTCGCGAGCTAACTACAATTAACCACGGCAAACTACAGGTTACTACATTGTTTTCACGAGGATTAATTTAATTGTGGTAAGTGAGGGGAAGTTTCGTGACGTCACCATTACATCATCATTTTTCAACTACGGCTTACTACAACTTACATACGTGACGAGGTGTGGTACTCGAGGTTTGATGGAGTCATGGCTGATTAATTTTGAAACGTTAAACATGTGAAATGTTTGTTTTTCCATTCTGAACAAGTTTGTAAATTATACGTTCATGAAATTCTTCTATAGAAGCCTCATACGCATCGGAATTCCTACACAAATGTGCCCCAAATGGGACTTGGGCAGCATAAAGTATCCTGAACATATTCATCGAAAAAATACCATTAGTTTGCTTATCTCCAGAGGCCACCATTCTGTCATTAAAAATACGAGTAAACGTTCTGCACTGATCAAACTGATCATTTTCAAATAAATATGCAAAATATCTATATTCTTTTCTAGCAATGCAAGATCTAACTACTGTATTTTGGCGAAGACAGAAGCAGACAGTACAATTTGTGGTGGTATGCCCGCTTGGCACTTACTTCAGTATTACTTGTAGTTAACCGTGGTTACTCGCCAAAAAAACGCTAATAATCTCCTGACAGCTCCATACATACAAAGTACCTTCTCTCCATCTAAATTTTGACAAAATCGCATTATTAATAAGAATATTATGGGGAGTCATGAAAAGTGAGTCATACGGTATATAATTTTTTTACTAATAGCATTGATACAATCCTTATCATTATTTGAATTTATTAGATTTTGAAATAAATCATTTCCTACCCATTTTTCAAATAATCCGAAATGACAACTAGTTGTCAAACTGACAAGTTTGTCATTTTGACATTTTCCGTTTCCGTTTCATTATTGACCTAGGTTTTTTTTAATATTATTATTTATCTAGGGTGAGAAATGTTACTTCTCATTTGAGGAATGAAGTAAATAATGGTGATTTATCATGTTAGTAGTAAAAAAAATGTTTTTCTTTTACTTTGCCGTCACCGAGACCGCACTACGTTGGTTAAGGTATAGCTTATACACTAAAGCTGTGGTTAGGGGTTAAATAACATCAAATAATACGTTTCCAATAAAGAAAAAGAGAAAAATGTCCACTATGTCCATATGAAACCATGTATTTTTCCTATCGCATAAGACACGGACGCCCTCTGGCGGTGGGATCTTAGGCTCATTTACCGTCGACCATGACCATGACCAAAATAATAACATTGCGTTTGATCTCCTTCCCTCTAGCCCTCCTTAGGTAAAGCCCATTTTACGTATATGGTAAAGCCCAACTTTCAAGATTTTTCCCATACCTGTCAAGTTACGAGTCACGTCACGTTTATTGACAATGACAAATGACAGAAACATTTTTAGTTTCGAAGTGAGTTTCGACTGGCCTGTTGTAGTGTATTCAAATATATTACAAGAATATATTTGAGTGTATTGTATAATAATATCATTGTCACAGAATAGCCTTAAATAAATGGTCCGTACCATCCATCGGAATTTCTAAACTTACCATTTCCTCGTTTATTTTAAAATTAATTTTCAATTCATTCATTTTGTCTAGGTTTGTGGCTTTACGCCTTATACTTCTAAGTTCTCAGCATAGATTAATATATGTCTTCTAAGCAATTGTCAGCTTGAATGCCTGATGCTTGGTTATTTGGACCATTGACTTAATAATATGTCAATGATTTGGACACAAAAATAAATAAATAAACATAACCTCAATAGAAATTATTAAACGTCAAACATTCAAAAACGCCGTATATCCCGCCAACTAAGGTCACAAATTTAGCTCAGTCGAAATTTCGGGTGCCTTAGCTCAAGATTGGTACCTACTACCAATTTTCTTAAAGTTAGGTCAGAAAATTGCCTGTTCGTAAGCAGCTAATATTAATTTAATAAATATCTGGCCGAAGGAACGCTGACTCCAATGAGAAGCCTGATTTTTATGATTGATTTACTTTACAGCCTGGTCGATTGTTCATCATTCAAATCAGTGTAAAACTTGTATTGACTCTTATTTTGACTACTGTTGTTGGGTTCATTTATTGATCAATAAATTAAACAAAAGTTGACAGTTTACAGTGTTCCGTGATGTTTAGCTCTGTTTGGTGATACGAAATTTAAGAAATAAAACTAATTTTTGATGTGTAAACATCTTACGCGGCGGTATGAGGGTAAATCTCGGTAAGCTCGTTTTATGCTATACCTACAACATTTACATTACAACTTATTTTATTTTCCATTTTTACCTAGAAAGATAATATGTCAACACTTGTTAAAATAAATACATACCAAAATAATTAGGTTTTCTTTATTTTCCATTTTATTCAACAATGCTCTTAGTTCTCGTCTTCGCTTATTCAGTCAATTCAGTGTCCATTCTGAATTGAGATCGAGCAACATTTCTGATGTGTAAACATCTTACGCGGCGGTATGAGGGTAAATCTCGGCAAATGGGACGGAAATGTGAGGACGGAATATGTAAACCGACGTGACATTGTTACCCGTACGCATGGAGCAAGCTAATCCAGGACGGCCGCGATTGCATCGACTCAAATGGCGCTTCTAAAAAGCTAGCCGTATTAAGTTTTCATTATATTATATTCGCAGTGTATTTGGATCCATAGCACAGATTATTTTAATAGACGGTCGAATTTAAAATGAATTTTCGCTTCAAAATCCACGACAAATTCGTCAAAACCGCGGCAAGACTATCGTCCTACAAAAGTTGGGAAATTTCGGGTTTTTATACAATTTTGCCATTTAAAATTGTTTTTAAACGGATTTTAGACGATAAAAAGCATATTTTAAATTAAACGAACTGTCAAAAGTATTATTCAGATGCCCAGAAGTTTAAAACAATACTGAGTGAGTCATGGCCCTCTTCTAAAAATTGCAAAATTTGGTTATTGACTTTCCTAAATCATAGGATGCCTCCCCAAGATGACTAGCTGGTACTGAATAAGCTGCGTCCATAGGTTGATGTCATTCCTGGTGGCATTAGATTTTCGTGTCGAATTTGTGCAGTGAATTAATTCACTCCGATTGAAGCTGCCGTAAGTATTATTAAAGAATCCTAACTAATATTATAAATGCGAATGTGTTTGTTTGTTTCTTACGCTTCACGCATAAACTACTCAACCGATCATCATGAAATTTTGTACAGATATTTTCAAGATTATAGTAAAGAACATACGACACTTTTAGCTTTTACCCGCGGCTTCGCTCGTATTGATTTTTAGGGTTAGATTTAATCCCCATTTTTTTATTTCCTTGAGGTTATACTTGGAGTAAAAAGTTTTTTTCTTGATTTTGGGCATGTCTTGGCTTAGTTTTGGTTAGTTTTTGTTCGTCGCGCCCCTGTAGCGGGCGAAGGGAGCGGAGGGCTATGCGTGAAGTGTAATATGAGCCATTCTAATGTAAACATTACAAATGTAAACATTAAAACAACGCACATCAGGCGATATCTGTGATGCGAATGTGCTTCGCAGGCTGTCTGTAACCGTTAGTGTAAAACGTAGTCTTTCTAACTCCAGAATATAGGCAACCAATTCCAAATAAGTGGTTGCTCATATTCAGGCGACACGCGGTCTAAGCTGGCATTAGATTTTCATGTCGATGATGTCGATATAGGATATGTTTACTCATCAGTGTCTCGAGTACTACCAGACTCGCTCAATTTTTTTGTTTTATAATTATAACACAGATTTCCACATGCAATACCGAAACAAAATTCTTACACTGGAACGCGCTTTTCGCTAACCATGATACCATCATCAGAAGATTATTAAAATTTTCCCTGTTAGCGTTAGCATCATCAGAAGAATAGGAGATGATGCTAACATCATCGCGCATCGAGTCATTACCTCCTTATAGGAGGCACTGGAGGCAGGAGGTAATGATTAAGTGCGAGCGTAGAAATTATGTTCCAGTATTGTACTTGGAGCTAGCCGCAGTACGAAAACTAACGAGCATGAACAATAAAGCAATGACTTGGTTTGTTTACTATCTGGAGGGTTACTATTTTAGAATGTCTAATATTTCACTTCACGCATGGCCCTCCGCTCGCTACAGGGGTGCAATCAACAAAAACTAACCAAAACTAACCCAAGGTATACCCAAAATGAAGAACAAAATCTTTTTAGAAATATAACTTTAAAAAAATAAAAGAAAACATCGATGGGAATCGAACCTGTGCGCTTATTCGTAAATTGTGCGATAGGACCTCGCCATAGGGCGACTGTAATATATATTTAGTTGGTTGTCATGCTTTGGTTTAGTTTGGGTTAGTTTTTGTTGGTTGCGCTCCCGGCGCGAACGAAGCAAGTGTAAGACCAGGTATGGAGCGGTTAAATATTTAAGGACGAAACGTAACGTAATTTATATTACAGTCGCCCTATGGTGAGGTCCTATCACGGAAATGAACAAGGGGACCGGGGCTCTAATTTAAGGGCGGATTTTGGGAAAAAACCGTGTTTTGCCGATATCTCTGCAACGGAGCCTCGGATCGTAAATCTCACAAGCAATGAGCAATGAGCCCGCGGTGGGGGGTGAGTTATACCCTCCACCCTTACCCCCCGGATACCCAAAACTTTCTCCGAAAAAATGGGGAAAAATTGTGAAAAACGTATAAAATTGTTAGGAAAGTTAATAAAAGTATTATAAAACGAAATAAGAAAAAAATTTATAAAAAAAATAATAAAAAAGTTAGAGAAACGCGGTTTTCGGTGGGGAAAATGCGAAGGAGTTGAGCTACGAGGTCGGGGATGGCAAAATTGGAAATAAGAAATATGCTTTATGAAAAAAAAATAAAAAAGTGCAAACCGAGAGCAAAATTTGAGGAAGAAAAAGATAAAAAAAAATGAAAACTCAATTCCTAATATCTCTTTTAGAAGTTTCACTTCAGTTGTGTGCTTATAAAGGCGAGGCACATATTTTTTTGTGTAGCGAATTAATATGGAAATATGAAATATGGCAGAGCGGGACATTTACTAGTTGCGGCGCGCGGCGGGACACATGAGGGTAATATTGAAAAGGCCGAACTGTCCCGTTCAAATCGGGACCTCTGGCAACCCTAAGTACTGTCGTTGATTGAAGAACGGTACTGTGCATTTCATCTACCGACGATTCATGCGAACCATACGACAAATGCAACACGATTTTTTAAACTCCAATTGGGAAACAGAGGTACCTATAAGGTATAAACGTGGAATGTGGAATATACCTTGACACTTGCATTTATTCACTTCTCGGATTAACGTACGAGTATAGCCTACTTTTCACAAGAGCGTTTTGCTTAAGGTCACTTGACCTTGATTGGTCAAGAAATTGCCTTTCTCTTTTGAATGTTTTTTTTTAATATAGTTATTATTTTCCTTACCTGTTGTGTTTTAGTTGGTTTGGTATTGATTTTAGACATTACGGTTGACTGAGAGAATAATTGCTATTTTAAATATAAAATTTTAATCAACTCCGTGTATGTTTTAAAGTTTTAACTTTCTGGCGTCCGTTTTTCGATTCACCAATCAAAACCAAGCACGCCTCACGCTGGAAGCAAAACCTTTTATTAAATAATAAACTTAAACATTTTTGATTTGCTTGAAGCGCCTTTTTTCAGAATCTAAATAGAATTTAAGTTAACATATTTTCTTTTTCTTCATGTTTCTACTTCTCTTCAATTGCATTTTAGCAATAATTATCTTCTATTCTAGGCTTAACACTTCTCTTTTTTCGACGAAATCCAAGGCTGCCACATTCTTTTATTTTTATACTAGCTGACCCGGCGAACTTCGTACCGCCTAACAGTCAATGGATGTGTTGTTAACTTTTAGCTAAACTTAATTTAGGATTTTAAGATCCATAGTTTATTAGGATAATATATATTAAGAAAATAAAAATTCAATAAAAGTAGATGATAAGATCTGGAATGATTGAGACTAATCGATTTGACAGTCGTCATTAATTCTCTATATTTTTGTTTACATTTCGATTCAAGTATTTTCTATTTATTTCACTATTTTCCGTTGAATTTCTATTCTATAATATGCAGTATGTCTCTGACTTACAGTGGACATCAATTATTACAAAAAAGCTATAAGCATGCGTGACGTGAGCTGTCAATTGAGGAAGATGGCGGAGTTCCAAATTTTGTTTATTTAAAAACTAATTTTCTGCATTATTTTTTTGATATTTTAATAGTTATTTTGCTATTCGGGGTGGAGACAAATCTAACAAATCAAAGATCATAAAAATCGGTTCAGCCGTTCTTGCGTTATAATTGGTTTAACTAATCCGACTTTTTTAATATATCCGATTTCCCTTTTAAGGCGGAGACAAATCCAACAAATCAAGATAAGTTCCTATTAAGGCAAAAATAAAAGTCAAATACAATTTTTTCCAAAAGTGCGGAGAAAATTCATGAGAATTATTGAAAAAATGTCGTGTTTTCTTAATTTCGTTCTTAATTTTTTTCAGCAACAACTTAATAGAAACTTTTTTTTTCTGCAGAAGGTTTTCCGATATACCAAATTTCTTTTAGTTTTAAGGACCCTGTATAACATCCTTAATTTAGCATTGTAAAAATTACTTTTTTTTTCAAGCATCAACTTTTATAAAGAATAACATTTTCTGAGAAACCTATAATAAAGAAATTTCCCATAGGTTGTGTAGTTTTTAGACACACTGTATATTTCCGATTTTCGATATTTTAATAGTTATTCTGCTATTCTGGGCGGAGACAAATCCAACAAATCAAAGATCATAAAAATCGGTTGAATAATAATTGTGAATGATGAACAACAAAGTATCTAAATTTTTATCTTTAAGCCGGTTTCTTTTCTTCGACATGATATTGTTACGGCTAGCCTAACAACCATCCGAACGTTTTTGTGCTACCCTATACAACTAGCCGCCGTGCCCCTCGCTTCTTTGTCTGTATGACTCATCGCCCGGCCGGTCGCGAAGTATCAGGATCGCTGGACTGGAATTATCTCGATGGCCTCGTCGAGATCATATAGAGTGGCGTCGGAATACTTCCCGAATATTCGTGATAGATTGGAGATTATATATAAGCAAACCTAAGGCGAATGTTAGTCAGTCGGTTAGCAGTTCAGTTCAGTTAATCATTGAGTGTTGAATAGATATTAGTTGTAAAGTTATAAGAGTAGTTTAAAGTGTTAAATTGTATACAGTGATAGTGAATAAAGAGAGTATTAGTTGAAAATAGTCAAGTTGTAATTTTGTTAAGAACCCACGGGAAAAACGTAACAATATCACCTGCCTTGGAAAAAATTGTTTCGAGTATCGATAGGTCTTTATAAAACTATCGATTGTTCCGATAGTTGATTTGCTATCGATGTTTAAGCAACACGAAGTACGGATGACTGATCGACCGAATGATCTGGAATGATTGATACCAATCGATTTGACAGTTGTCTTTTATTCTCTATAATTTTTTATATTTCGATTCAAGTATTTTCTATGGATTTCAGTATCTTTCTAGATTTGAATATGCTACTTTCCCACTATTTTCCGTTGAATTTATATCCTATTATATGTAGTATGTCACTGATTTACAGTGGACATCATATATTACTAAAAAAACTATAATCGTGCGTGACATGAGCTGTCAATTGCGGAAGATGACGGAGTTCCAAGCCTAATTTATAACTGATTTTTTGTATAATTTTTTATCAGAGAATTTTTCCCATATTTTAATAGTTATTCTGCTATTCGGAGCGGAGACAAATCCATCAAACCAAAGATCATAAAAATCGGTTCAGCAGTTCTTGAGTTATAAGTGGTGTAACTAACACGACTTTGTTTTATAGATTGAAAGTTCGGTAAACGATGAGATAATCAAAGAACCCACACGATCATTACAAATATCTATTACAAATTGACAAAGTATAAACATTTTTTAATAATATTCAAGAACAAGCATAAGAAACATTTTACTTACTACACGTTTACAGAACATAACTTGAATATTTAAAATTATTCCCTTCACATTAACCAATATTTATCTCAACGCACCGAAACTGTCCACATTCTGGAAAATTATCCCCAAATGATTGCAAATTGGCAGCCGCAATAACAACATAATTAAAATGTAGGTACCTACCTTAACGTTATATGTATGCCTCAGTTCGATTCAATTTCATATCAAATTAAGTAGCTTAGAAATTGACAGATTGTTAGGTACCCATTTACTCATTTACATTCAATTCAACAAACGTCAGTTGTCAATGTCCAATTTCTACACTTTGTGAGACACGTACTTGCAAATGTAAAAATTGAAGTTGAGTTGCTTAAATTCTTCAAGGTTTTTTTTTAAGTAATTGACATTCAAATACCTACAATGAAAAAAAAATATAATTTATTTTTAGAACACAAGAACTAAAATTTTAACAAAAAAAAAGAAACTTAGGAAATTCTTGCAAAATGAATGATCCTTTTGGAATTCTATAAATTTGTAAGATGGGTTTCTAAAGAAATATTCGATTTTTGATGCACTAAAGTACTTATTAGAAAGATACCTACAGGGTAGGGCTTCTATCTTAATTCGTGAAGTGACGTCTGCAAAATCCAAATTGGCAGGTGTCTTAAAGACCGATAGCTCGGTTTAAGCGCTAGTTATAAAATTATAAGGAGAAATGAAAACTAATGAGGATATAATTAATTTTTGATAAAAACCCCCTAGACATACAATAATATTTCTTTATAATAAAAATTGTTTTTTCTACAGCCGCGCACAAAATAACTAATAGACTAAGAGCTGGCGGCCGCGGAGGTACTACGATAGCACCTCCGGCTGGGATTCAGAGAAGTAGTCGGATGAACCATCAGGAATTGCCATCTGCAAGGATTTTGCTCAAAACCCCTGCAAAAGACACGTCAGACGACTCAAAAATGAAAAAAAAAATTGCTCAAAAAATATTCATACCTCCGGCTGAAAATTTGCACGTTACCTGTTGGAAGGTCACTGATGACGTATGTAAATCGTCAGACGCCTAGGTCGCTGCTAAAGGGGTGTCAGACGCCCTCAAATTTGTGATTTTTTTTTTTAATTTTTTTCTTACCTCCGTCTGACGTTTCAACATATTGAAACAGAGACCACTCTAAGTACAAATTAAAATCGTCAGACGAAAATACCGCTGCGAAGTCACTCTACAACGTTCACAAAGCTCGAGCCGTATGAGACGTATTATTTTTTTTTCGATAATTTATTATCGTTACCTCCGTCTGACGTTTTTCCATATTATCGTAAAGACAATTTTAATTACATATTTAAATCGTCAGACGAAAATACCACAGCAAAATCCCCCTGAAATATCGCGAAATTCCAGCTCACTAACCCCCGATGCTCTTGATATTATCGATTATTTAAAAAAATGCTGAGTTGGCTATGCGCGCAAATGTCTTCCGTAGCATTGTTGGGAATAGAGAACAGTTCTGCGGAAATAATAGGAAGTGTGTGATTTGCGAAGTTAGTGATGTAACTGAGTTAATACCGTTACTAAATGCGGATAAACAAAAGAAGTACCATGAAGTTCTTCAAGTTCGTAAAACATTTAAGTTAAAATATAGTGAGGATATTTTATTTTTGTAATTAATAATAATCTTAACTCTCGTCCTGGAAAAGGAAAAAATACAATCAAGAGATTAAAGGAGAAAGATGTTTTCTATCTAAAAGCTGACAAAGGTAATAAGGTTGTTATATTAGGCAAAAGCGAATATTTTCAACGAGTTGATAATTTAATAGAATCCGGGCCCTATAACAAAATCTCAAGGAATTCGTTATCTAAGATGGTAACACAAGGTAAAAACACTTTGAAGAAATGTAGCAACCTTATTTCTGATCAAATTAAATACAAATTATCTGTGAGCAATCCTACTATGCCGAAACTATATTGTCTCCCCAAGATTCATAAACCTCGGAAGGCAATGCGTCTCATAGTCTCGGCATTAGGATCGTCAACTTATAATATTTTCAAGTGGCTAGCAAATCAGTTTGAAAATTTACCTATAAAAGTACAGAATTCAGGAGTACTAAATTTCTTAGATTTCATAAACAAAATTAAAGGTACGAACCTTAAGGAAGGTGAAATTTTAATCTCGTTTGATGCTTGCTCATTGTTCCCTAGTTTTCCAATCCCACAGACCTTGCAATACCTTGGTTGGTGAATTACTTGAGATGAACAGTTTTGATAACGAAATCAAACAAGAATATTTAACTTTAACCAAGCTTTGTATGGATTAAAATTATTTTCACAATGTAAAAATAACTATTACCAACAACTTGAAGGCACGGCAATGGGCAACTCTTTATCGCCGTTCTTAGCTAACCTTTTCATGAGTAAATTTGAAAATGAAATCAGTCAGGAGTTCGAATATTTTCCAAGGGTATGGTACATATATGTGGATGACATTTTCGCGATTTTCGACACAAAAACCGCTAATATCGAAGATTTTGTAACCAAATTAAACAACCGTTTCCCCACTATTAAATTTACTTATGAAGTCGAGAACAATGACAAACTTCCATTTTTGGATACTTTAGTGATTAGCAACGACAATAACACACTAGAATTTGATATTTATAGAAAAAGTACTGCCACTACCCAATATATTCCTAATGACTCCTTCCACTGCGACCAACACAAAATGGCGAGCTTTAATTTTTTTGGTACACCTTATGGTTAACTTTCCTCTCAGCAGAGAAAGATTTAATAATAAAGAGAAGACAATTAAGAATATAGCGAAAGTTAATGGTTTCAATACTAACTTAATAAATAGACTAATTAATAGGCATTTGTTTAGAAAGACCATTCGTGATTCCACTTCGTTCGTCAATCAGGATGAAAATACAAAATATGTCTCGATACCCCATATAATCTTCAGTATACTAGAGGACTCCAAAAAGTCTTTAAGGAAGTAGGTTTAAAATTCGTATACCAAACTCAGTTCAACATTAAGAAATTATTAGGTGGTCCAAAGGACAAAATTGAAATATTAGAAGATATATAGAAAATATTAGAAAATATGTAGGGCAAACTAGAAGATCTATACAAACGAGATTCAAGGAACACATAGCTCATTTAAAGTATGGTAGAACAGAAAAATCAAGTGTTGGCGAGCATGCTTTTGATAATAATCATAGAATAACAATTAAAAATTTTAAATTAATTCATAATATAACTGATAGGAGATTATTAGACGCATATGAAAGTATGGAAATTAGTAAATGTAAGAATAGTTTAAAGAGAGATAGAGGGTCTATTCCGTATAGTCCATTGCATTGGTTGATCGAGCGTGACTAGTGGGTTTCCATGACTGGTTCCTTTGGTTCCGTTTGATTAAGCAAACATTTAGTATAAAAGCGAGTTAGGTAGAGTTTTATATTTAGTTTTAATCATCTCCTGATGATGCTAACATAGTTAGCGAAACGCGCGTCGAGTGCAATAATTCTGTTTTGGTATTGTGGATAAAACTCCGTTTTAGTTTACGTCTTTGCCGAAAAAATATATCAATGAATACATGGAATTGGCGAGAACTGAAATGTCCTCAAACGAGCCATCCACATTAACTTCAGCAGCTTTTGCTGCAGTCGTTATGGAAACTAGTGATAAGGAAAAATAACTAAATGTTCAGGTTAATGCTGATGCATCAACATCCACGCAACAACAGTTGACGAATGAGAATGTTTGAAATATGCATATATTAATGAAGTTGAACTGTTGAAGCACTAGGAAAAAACAAATGAACCAAGTAAAGTAAAAATCTATTCAGGTTGTATTTACTGTGGATAAGTAAGGAAAACAGTCAAGAGTCGTTGTGTGGGATTACGTACCTATGCTCGAAAGACAATAGAAAGTATAGTTTTATCTAGAGTCTATACATTAAACGACGAGAGGCTGCTACAAATTTTAAAAGATACAGGTTACAATAGCTATCAATTTCAATATCACAGAGACTGCAATCGCCATTATGAATTACAAGTAGGAATGTACCGTTTGAAATTTTCAAAAGAAATTTCCATGTTTGAAGATTTCAAATGTGAAATTTTCAATATATATAAATTGACTTTCTTTTCTAACATATATTAACCCAACAAAAGTTTTAATAAATTAAAAAAAAACATTGTAACAGAGTATTCAGCCATCTAGGCTGGAATTTTGCCAAATTTCAGGGGGAATTTGCAGCGGTACTTTCGTTCGACGATTTAAATATGTACTTAATATTGTCTCTTCGGTAATATGTAAAAACGTCAGACGGAGATAACGAAAATAAATTTTGGAAAAAAAATTATAGGTCTCAGGCGGGCCGAGCTTGCTGAACGTTGTAGGGGGACTTCGCAGCGGTATTTTCGTCTGACGATTTTAATTTGTGCTTAGAATGGTCTCTGTTGCAATATGTTGAAACGTCAGACGGAGGTAAGAAAAAAAAATTAAAAAAAAAAATTTGCAAATTTGATCGCGTCTGACACCTCTTTAGCAGCGACCTAGGCGTCTGACGATTTGCATACGTCATTAGTGACATTCCAACAGGTAACGTACAAATTTTCAGCCGGAGGTATGAATATTTTTTGAGCAATTTTTTTTTCACTTTTGAGTCGTCTGACGTGTCCTTTCCAGGGATTTTGAGCAAAATCCGTGCAGATGGCACTTCCTGATGGTCCCCCCAACCACATCTCAAAATTCCAGCCGGAGGTACGATCGTAGTACCTCCGCGGCCGCCAGCTCTCCGTCTATAATTACTAAATTGAAATGAAATCGCAAAATCGACGAATGCCGTGGATCCTTATTTTGCGCTCTAGCGTGAACATGGAAAAGAAAATTGTTACTTTTTCCGTCGAGTATGCTATGAATGGTCATGGAAACCGAAGATAAATAAATGACAGTCGTGCGTTTGTTACAGTTTGTT